>JASSKH010000008.1:4947918-5046125 GCA_031763025.1 Macrocystis pyrifera | reverse complement strand
CCCCCCCCCCCCCCCGCCAACAAACAAGCCCCCCAAGAAGCAGCTCGAAACTAAACGGCATGACCACAGCAGCAGTATATACTTCGTACATATCGCCGTATCACACTAGGGTGATAAGATAGCACACCCCCTGGGGACGAATTTCCGAACCGATTTTCCCCGAAACTTGGGGGGGGGGGGGCTTGGCTTAAGGGGCACACACCACGAGAATGGCGGCGTTCGGAAAAAGGTCTCGTCGAGATATTTCCATACGTAGACACATACATACATACATACATACATACATACATACATCGCTCGGAGTTTGTTTGCACCCTTCCCCTTGTCGAGTGTGTGCTGGCTGTCGTGGGTGTTATATGATACCACAGGTATAAAGCGCCCTATCTATTTGCTTACCATATTTTTTTATGGAGTACGCATACGTACATACCTGGTGCTTCGTACCATATATGTTGAGTATTCTTTCCATCTCACAGCTTCGTTTTTTTTTTTCATATATCATATGGTATATGTTTTTTGTCTGATTTTCCAGTGGATTTGAAGGACAAGAAAGAGAGGACGGCTCTTACTTTCGCAGCGGAACTGGGCCACCCGGAGGTGACGTCGTGGCTGCTCAAGGCGGAGGCTGATGTGAGTCGTTCTTGCCTCGCGGGATTTGCAACGGTTGGAGGCGGGCGGCATTTTGGTCGTTTGTTTTAGTGTTGCGTTTTTGTATACATGTGTGAGCGTCGTTTCGGCTTTTAGTCAAGGTGAATTTCCATTCAGACAGTCGCCGGCTTTCGGAGGGGGGGGTCTACGATTTTTCTGCTGGCGGAGATGACGTTGCTTTGTTGTTTTGTTGTTTTGTTTCATTTGGTTGCGTGGTTGGTTTTGATTGGCTGGTTGGTCGGTCGGTCGGTTTGATCGGTTGGTTGGTTGATTGGTTAGTTGCTTCGGTTGGTTGGTTGATTAGTGAGTTGGTGTGGTCAGTTGGTTGGTTGATCGATTGGTTTGTGGTTTGTTCGTGCGTGTGGTTGTTTGGTTAGTTCGCGGTTTGTTTTGTGGGTTTTGTGTGTTTGCCTGTCTGTTTGAATTTTTATTTGTTTGTTCGTTTGTGTCTTTGTGTCTTTGCTTGTTTTTTTTCGCGCCCGTGTTTTGTTGCGCGTAATGTCTTAATGTCTTTTGGGGTTCTGCTACTGCTGTGTCGCGTCGATTGTCGGCTTTCCCAGTGTAGACGCACCGTAAACGTTTGCCTCGTCGACGGGAAATTCGTTGCTGTTAGACCATGCAGCACGTTGCATGCTAAGTGTTGTGGTTCCATGTGTTTATTGGTGACTGGAAAATGCTTGTGTTGTGGTTCCATGCGTTTGTTTGGGCTGCGGCAAGCCTTCTGTTGCGTCGCTCCCACGTAGCGTCTCCGGCGGTCATGCGTTTGTCTGTGCTTCTGTCCTGAGTCTCGCTTTGTGTGGAAGCTTTTATCAACAATATGGCGAACGTGGGCTTTGAGATGCCATTACCGCCCACTCTGTATGTAGTCTGATACGACGTCCACAACAATAAAAACAACAGCTCGAACAATAATATGGGAGCGACGACAACAACCTCATCACAACCTTCTGCAACATCGGCAGCAACAACAATAAATAACACCACTCAACGCCAACAACATCGGCAACCATACCTATTGCACCAACCTCTACAACAACAGCGGTACCAACACCTGCTACAAAAGCAGCAGCAGCAGCAGCTACAACAACACCGCCAATTACCGCAACAAACAATGTTAACATTAACTGCTACAGCAGCAGCAACAGCAGCAGCAACAGCAACGCCGCCAGTAGCAACAGCAGCAACAGCAGCAACAGCAGCAACAGCAGCAACGCCGCCAATAGCAACAGCAACGGCAACCATACCAGTAACACCACCACCAACAACAACAACGCGATGCCCAACAGGTGGAAGCTTCAGACGAAAACGGTACCACGCCGCTCATGTTCGCGTGCCGAGGGGGACACGCCGTGGCAGCGCTCGCCCTGCTCCGAGGGGGGGCGGACTGCTCCGCCAGCACCTCCAAGGGCTCGACGCCACTGCATTTCGCGGCCTCTGCCGGGTGTTCGCCGGTAAGCGGCGTTTTTTTGCTTCAAGGGAAGAGGGGGGGCAGCCCTGCTGACGGTGGTGTTACGAGAGAACATATATATAAGACATGCCAGGTAGTAATTATTACCAAATAGGGTGTGTGAACTTTGGGGGATACCTGGGTTTTGGGTCCATCGTTGGTTCTGATTCTTACTACATATGCCCCCCCTGAACCGTTTTGTTAGGACCGCAGTCCCGTTTTGGGGACAAACTATTTAAAAATTGACCGGATTGCCCCCAAAACGAGACTGCAGTCGTAAAAGGGGGTTAATAGCGCGACTGGTAGACCCGCGAGTCGGGCCTCTGGTATACCGTCGCCTAGACTCTCGATTCTGACGGCGGCTTTTTTTTTTTTTTTTGTGAATCGAGTGTGTATCGGTTGGGTCACCTCTCGGCAAAGCTTCTGACCGGTTTCGCCGGCTTGATTTTTTTTTTTTCGCACGGGCCGGGCCGGGCCGGGCCGGACCGTCCTTAGGTTCCAGGGAGGGGAACGTTTTCGCGAGGGAATCTGGACTGCTGGCTGTTGACGACAAAACCAGAAGGGTTTTCACTGCTTCTCGTTTTTCGGACGCTTATTTGTAACTCCTTGAGGACCGGAGTCCCGTTTTTTGGGGACAGAATTGTATGAAATCGGACTTAGATATTTCTTTGTTTACAGTGCGGTTGTAAAATGGCTAAGACGCCTATTTTGAAGACGTGCTTGTCGGCCGTTTTTTTTTTTTGTTTTTCGTTTTCGGTATGTATATTCGTGTTTCAGGTAATGAAGCAGCTGCTGGACAAGGGCGCTCCGATCGACGCTAAGACAGAGGACGGCGACACCGCTCTCAGCCTCGCAGTTAGCTCCGGGTCCGTGGGCTCCGTGGGGTTCCTAGTAAAGGCGGGGGCCGACCTCGACTTGGTGGACAAGGTATCCCCCCCCCCCCCCAACTGTTCTTGGAGGTGTCTCTATTAAAAGTAGTAGGAACGACGCTCCGTCTCGAAAGGGATGCGTAGTCAGTGGGGAAATGACGAAGGCAAGCAACACATGAGCACGCCCCCCTCCCCCCTGCCCGGTGCTCCGTCTCGAAAGGGATGCGTTGTCCATGGTGAAACGACCTAAAGCAAGCAACAAATGAGTACCCTACCACCCCCCCCTGGAAAAAACGTAATAAGCACACAACTGTTGGAGTTGCCTCTATTAAGAGGAGTAGGAACGGTGCTCTGTCTCGCACGGGATGCGTGGTCAATAGTCAAATGACTGAAGCAAGCAATAGATGAGTACGCCCCCCCCCCCCCCCAACGAAGAAGGGGATGGTATTAGCAAAGAGTTTCTGTGTATTATATGGAAACAAGCTAATGAGCGCCCAACTGTTGGAGGTGCCTCTATTTTGAGGAGTGAGAACGGTGCTCTGTCTCGAGAGGGATGCGTGGTCAATGATCAAATGATTAAGGCAAGCAACAAATGAATACCCCCCCCCCTCCCGGTTGGGTTGGTGTCGGTTGGCAACGACACTGTAAAACATGCCGCTCACTACGTGAGCTAGACATCCAGAGTACCGTTTTTTTTTTTTGTTTTTTTTTGGCGGACACCTACAGCTGGTCGTCGAGTTAGATCATTTGTGCGAGGTAAAGAACCTTTACTCTGCACAAGGAAATTGATCGTATCACGTAGTGTTCAAGGTAAGGCACCCAAGAGGCAGTTACATAGTACTCCCATTGCTGTCTCTGGAAGTGGCTACACCGGAAATTAAACTAACTCATTGAAGCTGTCATCCATATGCAAGTCCGCCTCACAAGCGGTTCTTAGTAGGATGCAGCTCACCCTTCATGCGACTCGCCGGACACCTCACGGCGCTTCGCGCTTGGTGCAAGCAATGTCTGCCTGGTCGGTGAAAACCCGACATGATGCCTGGTCGGTGAAAACCCGACATGCTCCGTCCCGGCATTGTAGGGATGCGAGGGTCTATGGTCATACGACTACGGCCATGCATGAGATCGAGTGCATCTCTCCTATCGAGTACACCCCCCCCCCCCTCCGACTACGGCCATGTATGATATGAGTCACCCCCCCCCTCCCTATAGAACTATTCGCATATCTGAGAGATCAGATCTCCATTCCATTGCCTACGTATGTCTTTCGGGACAGGGAGGTCCCCGATTGTTTATCGTGTGTGTGTGACACGGCTCTCGCGCTCGTGCATGCTCGCTGGGTGGGAGCTGCATGGCACGGCTCTTGCGCAATATATCATCAAAAGGAAACACGTACCAGGTACGATTTAGATGATCTAGATGATCTAGATGATCTAGATGATCTAGATGATCTATAGCGGCGGACTGCAGTAATCAGGACCCATCACGCACGTAAAAAGCTATATATTCCAGCATTTTTACCGAAGCCAACTTGGTCTTGACCACTCGTTCCCCCCCGTGATGGGTCGTGATCTGTCCGGTATGTGGGTCTCTCGGCACTCTGTGCCTACCCTTCGGGGGCAGAAGTGCTTGGAACTCTATAGTCGGATCGTTTTGAGGGTGGTAAGAGAGTTGTGAGTACGTACCAGCAGTATATATCCCTTTTCAGACTTGCAGAGGGAGAGAGGGTGCACAAATGATGGGCTACGTGCAGGAACCAAAACGGCCGTATAAAGCAAACTATTAACAGCAGGCATGTGGAGAATCTGATTCCCGCCTCTCCTTTGAGGTGCTACTGCTGTGTAGTTGCCAATAAACACGAAGGAAATCGACGGCGTCGGAGGCATGTGCAGGCCAGGAGTTGTCAACTTGCCAACTCGACCCCGTCTCTCCCCCCCGTCCCTTCGTGCGACTCGCACAACGCCTCACGACGCTTCGCGCTTGGTGTAAGCGATGTTTGTCTGGTCGGTGGAAAATCCGACGTGCTCCGTCCCGGCTATGAAGGGATGCGAAGGTCTATGGTCTTACGACTACGGCCATGCGACAAAATGAGTACCCCCCCCGCCGCCCCTCCTTGCCCTACCCCACTCCACGCGCGCTGCTGTCTTACACCTTCCAGGAGGGCCGGAGCTGCTTGGACCTTGCCGCGGTCATGTTCACTCTTTTCCCCGAAGAGGTACAAAAGCGGGGAAGGAGATTGGTTGTCTCTGGGGGGGGGCTATTCACTCCCACGCAGCGCGCGAAGAAACTTCTCAGAGTTGCATGTACAGTCGTATTAATGGCTTGCCCAAAGCTTCGACAAAATTGTTGATGCTCCGCGCTAACTCCTCCTCATGAAATCTTCATTCCGATAAATCTCCCAGAACGTTCTCGGAAGCCGCTTCTCCGTAGGCGGCATATTCGTCTGTTCTTTTCGTTCCGGCCGCGTTATCTTTGTTTCACCGCCTCGGGGTGGCGACGTGAAGCTGAAGGCGCACAACGGCGGGCGCACCGCCCAACCCGCGTTGTGTCGCACCATTTTCTCCCTTTTGCTACGCCCCTTGGTGTCTGTGCGTCGTGTTGTTCCTTTAAATAGGGACAGTCTCACCACGAGACGCGTAGCCGTACTGAGCTGACGGCAATTACGCCCTAAGCAGCATTTTTTTGCCTTGCGATGCGCGGAGGAGCTCATGTATATACGTACAACATTGCATGCGCCACCCGGGTATGGTTCCGTGCCTTGCAAACCTCCTTGGAAATTCGCGCGCCGCCGCTGCTGCCGCCGCCGCACACGAAAGGCACGCTAAGCGGCACACGCAGAAGGCACGCCAAACGGCACACGAAATGCGCGCTGAGCGGCACCCGAAAACCACGCCAAAATCGCGCACGCAACGACGCACGCTATGTGTATAAGCGACACACGAAACACGCGCCAAGCCGCGCACGCACGCCGCGCACGCTTAAACCCCTCTAGGACCGCTCTTTCTTTTCGTGTCGACAAAACACGTGGAAGTAGACACATATTTATAGGTTTCTGTAGAGTGCAGCACTACTGTAAAACGATTAAATCCGCGCCACGACCTCGCACGCCGTTTCGCGGGATTCCGCCCTCGGCAGGGGCGGCAGGTGATCATGCACTACCTCCAGAACAACGGGGCCACCTTCAAGCTCATCGACGACGAAACCATTCGAGCCTCCCACGAGACTGCTTCGTCCCTGGGAATCAAGACCGATAGCAAAGGGAACTACTCGGTAGAGCCGCTGGGGGCGGTAACGGAGGGGGAAGGTGAAGCCGGGGATGGGGAGGGGCCCGTTTAAACGCGGCGATTTTGGTCGCCGGAGACGTCAACACCTTCAGAACTGCACGCACGCACCTTTTTCTGTTTTTTCTTTTTGTGTTTTTGGAAGGGGGGGCGGGGCAAAATGCTTGGAGTTGGTGTTGGGGTGGCGTTTTTTTTTTTTGTAGTAGAAGGAATGGGCTGCGAGTAGCGTCCTTGTGGACAGCAACAGCGGCGAGGGATTGATTGATTGTAGCAACGCTTTGACCGGCTGTATTTGTGATGACCGCTGGTAGTTGTGCTGCTGCTGCTGCTGCTGCTGCTGCTGCTGTTGGTTTTGTGGTGTCGACTGGTGGTTGTGCTGCTGTTGGTGGTGGTGATGATGTGGTATTTGTTGTTGGCTCGATTTGCCCACGGGGTTCGGAGTCCCCTAGGACAGACGGGGGTGGAGTCTTGGGGGACATCGCTTGAGAGAGCTTTTTTGTCGTTTATGTTGGGTTCATATAAAGGCTGGGGGTGACACACGAGGAGGTTCACGGACATATATATATATATATCAGTATAGCTTTGGTCGCAGGGCCTCCGACTGAACGCATCAACTAAACGCCGTTTCGTGCTTCATGCCATGATGGGGGTGGGGGGGGGCACGTCACCCACGCACAAAAAAACACAACATGCCTGGGGAAAACAGCATTTTCAAAACCCCGTTTGCCTTTAAGGAACGATTGTCAACAAACGCAGCACGGGCTTCTTACCTTATCGAAATGGTCTTGTCACCTCTGATGGACCGAAACGAAAAATAATATGTAAGCAGTACTGTACGAGCACATTCTGAGCGGTGGACTACTGGCCGCGTGGTACCCCAAACCTGACCGCGATGCTACGGTAGTTGCACGCGCAGCCCGAAGAATATCGCATACGTGCTGCAGGAATTTCACCAAAGAGGCGTGCTGCGCGAGGGGCAGCGCTTTCTGTTTTGTTTTTTTTAATCTCGGACCGACGGGTTCCTCATTTGATAAATTCTTTACTGTTGCTGCTGCTAATGACGTGGGGGTGGAGCCTTGGCGAGGAGCAGGTTAAACGAGGGTTTGCCGAGAGAGGTAGGCGCAAGCAGGAGCTCTCAAGGAGGGCAAGACGATATATATGTTGCTTCAGAGTGATGGAAGAGGGACTACTGCTGCTGCGGTATTCGAAGGTGTTCGATTCAAGTTGGAATGGAACGTGCACGATACGTAAGTCGGAGGAGCAAACTTGACAAATGACGTCCACTAATCGTTGGAATACCATTTTACCTGGTACCTGGTACGTTTTTGGATTAGTATTTGGTAAATACCTGCAGTAAAGAGCGTTAAGTTTCGTTCGCACGGCAGGGGAGGGGGGGGGGTTCGATCATTCTTTTTCAGGGTTCGATTTTTTCTCCAGAATAACGGGAAGGTTTTTTTCTTGCCACAGAGTATCGAACAACTACGGTGTTGTCGGAAAAAAAGACCTGGTCGAGAGGGAGAAGAGAGAGAGAGCCAGAGCGAGAGAGATAGCCTTCCGAAAATGTTCGGCTTTGTGTAGCACACTTGTTGGCCTAGTTAACTCTTTCGGGACTGCAGTCCCGTTTTGGGGACAAAGTACTCAGAATTTGAGTGGTCTGTCGCCAAAACGGGACGGCAGTTCTTAAAGGGCTAATGGGGTTGGTCATCGGACTGCACCTTCATTTTTCTAAGAGAAAACAGCATTTGTTTTGGGTGAGGCAATCCTCGAGCGAAGAGTCCCAGAAAGAAAATAATACCTTCGGACAGATAGATCATGATCTGTCTACAGATAGATGACCTTAATTTCCTCACTTGCGGTCGCGAGAGAACTGTGCAGGATCTGCGTATAAATGGCACAGATCCAACCCACGAAATGTGTGCGCTATGTACAGGTCATGCACAGATTGTACGGGTCCCACCCGGCAACGTGAGCTGCTGTATACTCTGCTGTAGATCATGCGAGATCGGGAATGCATCTATCTGCCTTGAACGATCTATCTACTGCTGTAGATCATGACTTGAGAGGTCGATGATGATCTATCTGTTCCGAGGTGCAACTGTCCTGGAGCACCCCTGCTACTACTACTACTACTACTACTACCGTGGCATGCGTCGAAATATCGCAGGGCACTAGAAGGGGGGTTTTGCAAACGTACTGGGTACGATTGTTGCCTCAGTTGTGGAGCCCCCCACCGTCAGTCAGAAACGCTTGGGGCCCCGAAAGTACACACCGCCCCCTTTTACCGCGGCATTGCTCTTCGTGGCGGCATTGATTGCGTAGAGCGGGGGGAGCGGGTTGTTGCGGGGGAATGTATCAATCAGTAGTAATCAGGACAAAATATGACAAATGTAGTAAAAATACTGGATTATATAGGTTTTCGTGGACACGATGGGTCCTGCTTACGAAGGTCCCCCGTAAATAGGAGCTTTGTCGACACGACAGACTGCAGGACGCGGACGAACGCATCTTGTGATTTCGCTGGGGGCTGTGTCTTTAGCGCTTTTGAAAAATAGTTTTTTTGGGGACTGTGACGACCAGCTTTCTTCTTCGGCTGACAAAGGGACGATCTTCTCCGAATGCATGTGCCACGCACGTACAAGTATGGAGGATTGTATGCTTTTCATGGGATGGCTTGGGTCCTCTAAAGCCATCCAACCATGTGGTATTTATACAGCTGGTCACGACATTGCTACGACCATGTTTTCATGTGGCCTTGGGCCCCAACAGCAGTGATCTGGGGGCATTCGCTTGGTGCCCACATCTTTCTTCTTTTTGTGGGCCGGGGTTGGACGCGTTCTACGTACGATAGAGGTAGCTCATTCCCGATAAAACTTTTTCTGAATGACGCGTTTCTTAACCCAAAATCGTCAGAATGCCACAATCTTGTTTCGAAAAATGATGCAACGTTATACTTGGGCCACGGGATTATTGATCGGGATGCGATTTGATTTTTGTTGAAGTCAGTTTTCGGGTGAGGTGTGGAGCTCCTTAAGGTCAAGTGAGGAGCCTCAGAAAAGTTAGGGTGAACCTCTATCGTTGAACGCCTCGTTGGTTAACTTGTCACTATTTACAGTGTGAGCATGGCAGGGCTTCAGCCACTGTGGGGAGGGCTTCTTCACCCACCGGAAGCATCGCAGCCCCTCCGATACAGGCTGTCGGGGTGGCGTGGGTGTGTTTATTCCCACACCCCCCCCCCGCGTTAAAAAAAAAAGCGGAGCGTCGTGTTATTTTGTCGGCTGCGAAATTTTAAGCGCAAACATGGTGGTGCGTGCGCGTTTGGATCGAGTGAAGACGTGTTGGGGGAGGGAGCGGGTGGGGGTTCGGGGTGTGGAGGGTTTGTTTTGTGGTTGGTACGTGCATACGCCGGAAGGTACAAAAGCCACCGCGTTCGTGTGCTAAGCTGCTGTAATATTAGCACAGCAGGCGTACGTAGGCAGGGGGCGTTGTGATCGTTGCCTTCCACTTTTCGGTGAGGCGTAAAACGAGGAAACTTCTGTTAATAGTATGTCCCTGACGGAAGCATCGCCCCTGGTCTCTCCCCTTCTCCAAGGAGAGAACTAGAGGTCGGTATCATATCCCAAAATGTGATATATTATGCGATGTGTGATATGATGTAAGCGTATCAATACCACAAAAAAACCGCGATATAATCATACATATAGATATATCATATCAAGAGCGTTTTCGAAAGTGATACCGACCTCCAGAGAGGACGCGTGCTACGATGTTAAGGGCAGCATTTTTTGGCTGAAATGGTTCATGACTGACGGGGGCTCCTTAACCCAAAATCGTCGAAACGCTTTTTAAAGAATTTAGCGATAATAGCAGTAGCAGAACTTGTACACTTAACACGTAGGATTGTTATTGTTCCTGAACCATACGTAGCACTTTTAATATTTCCTAAAGTCAGCTTTTGGGTGTCACCGGGGTATAGATGTAGCTCGCCAGAAGCGAGGAGCCTCAGAAAAAAGAATTGGTACTACACCTCTACCTTGAGCATGTGTCAGAGACGCTGCAAAGCAAGAGCCGCTGTGGGTATAGCCCCAAGCCGTGGGGCAGAGCTCAGGAGACAGAACAATACGCGTATGATTTTCGTCGTCGCCGGCACCGGTCCAAGCAACGTCTTTCGCTTGTGTTTGCGTGTGCGTTGCTGGCTTGGTTCTCCCAACGAACGGATGTGGCGTGTGTCCGTTTGGGTTATGAGAAGCCCGACCACGCGAGAGATAGCTACCAGGGCGACCAGGGAGAGAGGGAGTGTGGAGAAGGAGGGGGTAAGAGAGGCATGCGGCCTACTGATAGTGTACTGTAAGCTTTTTCAATGCGGGCTGCTCTAGACCGACGTCGAGTTTGAAAGCGGGACTGGTTGAATACCATGAACCGGTACGTGTGCTATTTAGCCGTGTCGTGCACTATCAGTATATGAGCGACTCCACGGTAGGCAGGAGTCGACTTTCGAAGCCGCAACACTCTTTTTTCTGAGGCTCAATAACTAACTCGAGGAACTCTATTATTATCTTTCTCAAAAATTTCTCAAAAATTGTTTTCAACAACAACAACGACAAAAAAAAAACGGGCGATTAAGCTCGGCCTATCGTGGCAAGTGTTGTCCGAAAACTATTGCAAAAACAAAATGATATTCCCAGTGACCTATCGATATTGGGTTTCTCAGTTGACCCTTTTAGGAATGGGCAGTCCCAATGTGGGGACAAACCCGTCTAATTCTAAGTCGTTAGTTTGTCCCCAAAACGGGATTGCTGTTCTAAAAGGCTCAAGGAACCCCGTCAGTCCCAGTGCCAAACAAAGATAGACTATTAATGAATATGTGGCTTATCTCTATCATAGCGCGCATCACCACATCGTTTTTTGCTACTGAACAACAACATTCCAGATTCATCATAGTATGCTTACGAACTGCCGGTAGGTAGATAGATCGTGGGATTGTTCGTCGGGCTGCCCATTTTCGCAAAGGTCAGTTTTTTGGCGAGGGCAAAAACAAAATACCTCCCTGTGAGCGAAGAGTCCCCGAGAAAATGAAGGTGGTACAGTACCCCCCTGTACCGTGCGTAGAACGTGTCATCTGATTTGTTGGTCATTTCTCCGTCTGAAGGGCGCAAAGGGGTCAACACCGGGCTGGGGCGGCGGTGGTGGTGGCGCGCGGGGAGGGGGTGATGATGATGTTGCTAGCATGTCCCATTCACGGGTGGGTGGGGTAGACCCCCCCCTCCCCGCCCCCTCTATTAGGAGTAGGAACGGCGCTCCGTCTCGAAAGAGATGCGTGGTTAATGGTCAAATGACTAAGGCAAGCAACAAATGAGTACGCCCCCCCCCCCCCCCCCCCCCCACACCTCCCCGCCCCCTAGTCGAGAACCATACCGTACCATGATACGTCGAGCGCAGGACGACTTTTGTCAAACTCACAATCATCACAATATCGTCTCAGGCCAACCTTGAGACGATACCTACGAAATGTCGAGGGTAATGGGCGTTGTGATGGGACTCTGGTGCGGTAACGTGCACCCCAAACGCACGGCATATCGTCCCTAAGGTCGCGAGGAGAAGAAGGGGGGGGGCTGTCCTCCGACGGCAGCTCGAAAGCGGAGAGGCTAACAACCATCAACAGCAGCTCTCCTCTGCGATGACGCGGGGCGGAACGGATCTATGCCCACTGCATGTTGCTAAACCAGGCTGCCTCTGGCTCTGCTCGGGGGTCACTTACATCTTGTTGTGGTACGCGGATACTCGTGTCTTGCCTGGAGGTGCAGACTGACATGACAGCAGCAGTAGATTTAGTAGGAGTTGCTTGCCAATTGCTTGGCAAGGCCCGGTTGCCGCGAAGCACGCTGTCTCTGGCTCTGCTCGGGCCACTTACGCCTGGGATGCGGTTACTTGTGGGTAATGCGTGGACGCACTGTCTGACACTGCAGCACTGTATAAAAATGGCGAGGATTTTGTAGGAGGGAGTAATCGCTCGTGGAGGGGTAAGAGGGGGTCCCCAAGAATCACACCAACATTTTTCTGGGAAAAAATCAAGCGTATAAGGCCGCTTGATTCAAGCTCCAAGCATTCAAAACGAAGCTCAAAGGGAAAACCTACGTAAGAGGGAAACTCTTAGGAATAGTATCAGCCAGCTGCTTGCCTCGCCCGGATGTTTTCTGACAGACGCAAGCCGTCTCGAGGTCGTAGCGGTGAACAGGAGGGGGGGGGGCGTCTGAGGGGAGGGGGTTGACGTTGCTGATAGCTTTTCCCTACGATCGTTTGTATACATTCCCTCAAGGGTACACCTCCGCTTTAAAGGCACGTTCTCTTTTACGTGCCCTCTCTGGGCCCAGTCTGGAGGCCAACCCCTGGTTGGTCCCTCAAAAACCGTGGCTCTTGTCGCCGCCACCCCGGCGCATGTCGAGGTCCTCCCAGCAGTCGTCCCACCATTTTCCCAAAGAAACATCCACACCCAACCTCATCTCCAATCCCCACCATGACATGAACACTTCGTTCGAATGAGTGTAACATTAGCCGTCTCGTCTCGAATGGGTTTAACTATGACCGGATATCGTCTCCCTCTTGGGTCAAAGTTAATCAATCCACGATACGAACGTAGCTTAAGTCATTTAATTAATTGCAATCAAGTATTTTGTCCAACCGAATACACAAATTTGTCTCTTGGTGACCATAAAGTGACCGTCATGCGGACAGACAGACGGACAGACAGACACGTTTTCTGATTACGTTTTAGAGACCACAAGTGTACCACTTGTGGAACTTGTCTTCTCCTCTCCCTCCCTCCACCCCCCACCCAACCCGATTATCGGCGGGGCCGCTGCAATGCCTTCGAGAGATGTACCTGCCTCTCCACGCCGGGCCGGCCACCCCAAATCTGTAAACCGGCTGAGTATATATCATACGCACGCAACGAGCGTTCTGCATACCACTAGGTAGGTGCCTCCCACCGTGGCGTCACCAGCAATAAAAACATTCTGGTTTTAGCGCCGACATATAGTTGGAGAGGCTTCAGGGGCAAGTTCAAGATTTGACTATGTAGGGATACCGGTACATGCCAACCCCGTCAAACCAAACGTCCCGACACAAGAAACCAGCGTACAGTGACTACGAGTACACCTCGGGGATAAAACCGGCCTGGGCAAGAGCTTACGCTGCATGCAACGGCGGTGTGAAAATAAAGGCTCTCGCCGCACACAACCAACCCGGGTGCTAGCGCTTAAAAAACCGGGGGGAAAAATCCTCGACGTTTCTGATCGGTGGGAGGAGTTCCGCGACGGCTCGTGGCCCCCACCCACACCTAACACACCCGACGGGTCAGCCTCTCGTCGCGACATGGATTAGGCAGATACTGCTGCTGCCCTACTTTGTTCGCCCCATCTAAATAAAAACTTACAAGACGAAATTCATCCGTGTGGTTTCGCTATTCGTCTGGAAGAAAAGTAAAGAAAGAAAAGGAAGCCGATAGCGGTGACTCTGATTCTCCCCGAGCGATTGCCTCCAGCTTGCAGCTCGCTTGCCTGTGTGTGCGGCACCAGCCAAGCCTAGACAACGCCCACACATGGAAGTCTGTAGGCTCTTGCTCCGTTTTCATCGAGCTGTTTCACTTGTCCTCTCTACCCCCCCGACAACCAATCTTCTGACCACCGAGGGGCCTACGCTCATTCCACGGGAGGTAGATCAGGTCCTACTCTCTTTTCTTCCCATTTATTGTCTTCGCTTTTCGCTTCCGCTTCTGTCGCTCTCTCTCTTACTCGCAACTCAGACCCGCGGCCATAAAAAGAACGCTCTTCTCCCTCCCCCCTCCCCATTACGGTTCTTGCCTTGGAAGGCGTTTTTTATCGCGAGAAGACTTCAGCCCTTTCTTCCCTCGTCGACCCGCGTCGAATTATCCAACGATGAACATTGTGATAGCAAAGCGCATCCCATGGGGTCTCCCGTTCGATATCCCGCGGGAACAACTAAATCCCATTGGAAAATGCCTCATCAGATAAAAAAAACCCCGCTTCCATGGGATACGTCCCATGGGAATCCAAAACAACGCACACCCACCCTACGTACGCGGGCGGGGTGCAAAACGCGTTCGCGTGGACTCAAGCACGCTTTTTACTTTTAGGGTGTGCAAAACTTGCGAGGCAATCCCAACCCCCAACACGCCTCGCCACAAACACCCGCGTCGAAATTAGCTCCGATCCCCCCTCGCAACATATAGCACAATATTAAAAATAACACTTCCTGGACTCTTCCAGGACGATCGAAGACACTCATGTTTTCTTGTACCAGGTATTACATATTACAGGAAGTCGACCTCTCTCTAATCACGGCCAGCCGTGACGTAAAAATGCACAACACGAAACCGCAGCTCGTAGCAGTAGCAGCAGCAGCAGCTGCGGCGGCGGCGTGAGGAGCATCCGGCTGGGCACATACTAACGACGGCAGCTGTCAACAAGGTCAGCCCGTTCACGAATAAAATATTCAATAATAAAAAAAATAGAAATAAAAATCTGTTGCTTTCAAGTACTCAACGCGTGCTACCGCTGCTGCTGTTGCTGCTGCTGCTGCTACTGCTGCCGCTGCTGTTGGACGACGTCGCTATTGACCGCGAGACCCGTCGCTGCAGGCGTCGTAGCTGCCTTCCGCGTAGACACGTCCGTCTGCACTGCTGCTGATGCTGTAACTCCTACTGGGAAGCCCAATTTCACCGTAAACACCGCGCGCCTCCCGCGCCGTTGACCTCAATACCGGAGTTCGCTCGGGCCAAACCCCGCCCTGCGTCCTGTTTCTCAACAAAATTTCGAAGCCTCTCTTTGTCTTCGGAAGCCGCGCTGTCGTGTTGAGGCGCGCACGGAGGGAGCGAGAAAGGGAGAGGCGAGAAAAAGAGAAGGGTGTGTCAGATAACACACTTTCGACAGAATCTCTACTACACGTGTTGAACGAAGCTCATTGGCACACAGGTTGCACCGCATGCAGTGGTATCATCCGCGCATACGTAGATGCCTGTTCTACTACGGCTCTTAGGTCCGATTTTGCTGGCAACTGCCCACCGTTACCATAGAGCTCCATTACTCAGCCAACAGAGCGATAGGGGAGACAGAGGGACCGTTTGACAGCTGCTGCCTGCGGATCCACACGGTTCACCAGTTAGGACAATGCGGGGGATTTCGGGAGCACATTCCACAGGGCGGAGGGCGTTAGGAGTGGTACCATCCTTGTCGATCGGGGTTCGCTCCGCCGACATGAAGCTGCCGCGAAGACGGCGATTATCTTTTTGCGGTCAGTAGATGGTTTCGTCGCCGAAAAACACAAAAAAAAGAAAAGAAAAAGAGTCCATTGCGTCAGGAGTCGGGAGAGTCATCGGGTGCTCAAATCAGGGAACCACTAAGACGGCCGCCGCCTGCCGACTGTTTCTCGATCGTGGCCCCCCCAGTTGTGCTTAAGCCTGTACAGGTCCATTCTTCGAAGGTCGGGAGCAAACTGATGGTCCATGAGCTGAGGTCGGAGGTTGGGTCAACTCAATTCCGTCGTGTCTCACAATCGCTACGACAACCTCTATCCCCATTTGGACATTATTCCCTCATTCCTGCTGCAGGCTGCTTATCTGCATATTTCCCGAGCAGCAACGGCAAGCCTCGCGCAACGATGACGAAATTTTCTCTTCCAATCCTCCGGCGGACGGATAGAAAAAAAGCAGAGCTTGATCAACCTCACCCACCACATTTTTTAAATCTGTGTCGCACGTCAAAATCTCAGCGACAGTTTCAACGACTCGCAAAAGCGCGCTCGTCACCGACGCGACGCGGCGAAATAGGTCATCTCCGCCGCCTCACCTTCGCTTCGCGATCTCCTCGAGGCACGAGCAAACGAACACGAGCACGAGTACGAGTGGCACCGCCTTGCACCCCGCCTTCAGCCGAGACATGAGCACCGGAATCACGTCATCTCTACCGTCATCCGCGCCCGGAATCCCGTGCATCGCCTCCGTCATTGGAGACCCTTCTTCTGACCACAATCCTGCCGCCTCGGAAGCGCCTCCGGGATTACGAAACTGCGCTTTAACCTGAGGCAAAAAAAACGACAAATTCTACGGTTTTTAATATTTCATTTTCGGTTTGTTGATAAACATGGCACCAGGTACAGATTTTCAGGATTGAAGCTCTCAAAAAACGCGATTCTAGCCCCCCCCGGTAAGCACTGCTCAACAGACAAATCGTTGGGTAGACGTGCAAGCGCACGTCGGACCTTAAGGTTGCTGCGGGGGACCATAGTAATAGTAATCAGGACCTATCATGTACACAAAAACCTATATATTCCAGTATTTTTATTGGGCATGAATACTTTGTCCCCCCGTACTATTAATACCAGCTACAATCGTTGTTGCTGTGGGACACAAAGAGGGGCTACCCAATGACCGGAAACAGGCAGTGCAGCGGGGGTGGGGGGTATATTTGGACTGCATTCAAGCCCCCTCGAGCCGCGTGCGCGAAAAGAACGGCTGCGGTGCTTGCCACCTAGGCGCTAGGGGAATCATGTGCAGAAGACAGAATCGGTACAGTTAGCCAAGAGCAGGAGACGGCACCAAGTACAGCTAGCCCAGCCATGGGTGCTTCCCACACCAGCATCGATGGCGCGAGCACGACAACGCGAATCCCAACCGGATCAGTACTCTACCTCTCTTGATTTCCCTACCTGCACAAGAGCGGACTGGACCAGCCCCCCCACGTCCCAAGGCGCGGGCGTCCATCGCGTGGTCAAGGCGATGAAGGAACCTAGGTGTTCCTCGTTGAACAGCATGCTAAAGAAAGCGGTTTGGACGAGAACCTGTTCACGGGGAAGGGGGGGTTGGTGTCGGCAGTCGTGTTAGCCCAGTCGGGAAAAAAAAAACTAGAGCTGTCGAGGAAACCAGGAGGACGGAGGTTGCTGCGGGTTGATACTGCCGCGGTTCACATTTACCACGCAGCTCTTAGGACTCGTTTTCGAAGACAGGACGACGATCCGGAGGCCAAGTACGCTGCTGAGGCCCGGAGGGAACTCGCGCCACCCACGTCCCTGTTGTCTGTACGAGTACCTGAAACGATTTTCTACAGAGCGACACACCTAAATACGTGCAGCGTTAAGACGGGATCACCACCGACAGTATTTGCAATGCTATGACAAGATGGACGCGGTAGTATTACGAGGGACCATAGCAAGTAGGACCTGCGGCACACACAAAAACCTGCCTGGTATATATTTCGCTAATTTTACTATTTACGGGGGGTCCATAGTTAACGGGACCAAATTTTGTTAGTAAAAATAGGCAAATACATAGGTTTTTATGTACACTATAGGTCCTGTTAACTACGGACCCCCGAAAAATAACACTATTTGGTCCTATTTACTACGGTTCCCCGTGATAGTAATAGTAGCGTTAATAGTAGTAGCGGCAGGAATAGTAGTAAAAGCAGTGGTAGCACGGCGAGAAAAACGTTGGTGTTGCTGTACGGCCACGTCGCCCAGCGTGAGCCTCGCCATCGCCCTCACGCCACAGCCATCATACATACACGAGGTGCATTGCCATCAGACACGCAATAGCAGCAATAAGCACCAGTCCATGGCCATGGTGCAAGCATTGTGCGCCGGCAACTTCGGGAGAACTACCGATACCACTGCCGTCCACCCCGATCACTTGCCGTGGGTTAAATTTACACACGACACGTATTCTCAACGCAAAAGCGTGGCGAGCTTGAGGCCGTTTCCTATGCGGTTCGATTTTCGAGCTTCAGAATTTTGACCCGATGGCATTTTCAGATATGAAGTTGGCAAGTCGAAAGAGTCTCTCCTACGCGGAAAAATCAGATCTATTCTGCGTGTATAGATTCGAGCAAACGCCGAGACCAACTGCTGTTATTGTGCTTTGACGCCGCGAAGAGACGCGCTGGGTGCGCTGCGCTGCGCGTAGGACCCAAACGTCCGAGCCCACGCTGACTGCCTCTGGTCTGGAGGCGAAGAGACGTGGCGAATGCGCTGGAGTCAACCCGTCTTGGTATTTTGTGTTTCATTTTGTGACTGACTGCTGCTGCTGCTGTACAGCAGTGCAGTCTACGAGTACGTATCCACGGAGAGGCGCGTGCCGAGTGCGCTTCTCTTGGTCTCGAGGCCCGAGCTCAAATCGAAAAATTTCCGGTCGGATTTAGCATACTTGGACTGCATAAGCAGGGTCGTTCATTTTTGAGATAAAAAAATACAAATCTGAAGCTCGAAATCGAACCGCACAGGAAACAGCCTGAGTTATATTTTTACCAACCGGCCAAAGGATGAAAAAAAAGAAAGAAGAAGCTTTTTACGCCACCTAGATTGATCTATGCGAGAAGAATTCTTTCACGCTATTACGCGCGAACCTGGCAAGGAGGCCGCTCTTCCACCACCTACTGCAGATTCAACGCAACACCCGGAAAGTCATCCTTGCCTTGACCCCGGCCTTCCCCAGGAGAAGCGCGGAGAAGAAGGTGCGGAAGGGCATCAAGAAGTGTCCGCAGCACATCCCGCACAAATCGAAGGCCATGTTAGGAACGGCCGAGAGGAGAAAAACCCCAAGAAATCCCCTTCGTCGAAGGAGCCCTATCATCCACATCTTGGACCGCGTCACCTGCTCGGCGGAGACACACAGAGGCGATCCTTAGCGCCGTCAGCGGTGGTCAATCACGGGGTCAGCGGAGGGCGGGGGAGGGGCGGCTAGCACGCCATGAACGACAGCAGATGTTCAAGGGCGGGGGGAATATGAAGGCGAGAGAACGAGGCGAACATGCCCCCCTTCGCTCCGCGCGAAAAAAGTGGCGCTTCGTTTCGACTCCAAACCTTTGTTGCGCTGGCCAGCAAGGCGAACGAATTGCTGCACACGTAAAAAATATGCATAGCTTTTTGCGGACACAATATTATGGTACTGTTTTTTTTTGTGTCGGGGGGGGGGGGTGTACTCGGTAGGAGAGATGTACTCGACCTCATGCATGGCCGTAGTCGGGGGGGGGGGGGGGGGGGGGGGGGGGGGTAGAAGGGCAACACTATTTTCTACCACTGCTGTACACCACATGAAGGTACCTTGAGGGCACGTTTGGAAGTTCGTTTCTTTGTTCGACATTGGAGGGGGGCGGAGGAGGCGGTGGCATCATTTAGAAGAAGGTGGCATTCTTTAGATGGCGCCACCTTGGCAGGGTTTCGATGCGGATTGGGATGGTATGGGAGAGGCTGGAATGGAAGAAAACATATGTTGACGCCGGGGGGGGGGGGGGGGGGGGGGGGGGGGCGGTTCCGGCAAGCAGCTTCAAGAATCTTCTCCGCGTCATGTGCTCCCTTCCCACACCTGCGCAGATGTGCTCTCGTCAGCTACGAATGCTCTTCTAGTACCCGGAGGAAATTCGTTGGAAGGCCGTCACCGTTTACTTTCTCGCTCTCATTTATACTACGGCGATACTGACGGTAACACAGCGTACTCGATTGACAAGACACAGCGATACTTTTTTTCACCGACTTCTCCTAAACATGTCAAACGAAAAAAAAAACACACACACGTACTGCGGAAAAAGGGTGAGTGTACTGTAATTCTTCAACCCTCTAGGACCGCAACCCCCTTTTTTTGGGACAAACTACTTGGAATTAGTGTAGCATTGTTTTTGCAGTAGTAAAAGGGTTCACAACTCGGGACAGACAGATGATGATCTATCTGATCTGTTTAGAGTAGATGATCTAGTTCCTCACCTGCGGTTATGAGAAGGTGTGCAGGATCTGCCTTATAGGGCAGATCCAACCCAGGAAACATGTCCTAGATTATGCAGATAGTACAGGTCCCACCCTGCAGCACGAGCTAGATCATAAAAAGAACGGGAATAGATGATATATCTGTTGGAATTGATGATCTGTCGGAAGCTTCGAAAGGGTTGCAGGGTCTCGTTTCTGCCTGCCTTTCGTTGTACCGCGTAAATCGGCAATAAAGCTGCGCCTCCCTCCCCCCCCCTCCCTCCCTCCCTCCCTCCCTCCCTCCCGTCTCTCACCAGATCGAACTTTTTTATAACGGTGGGGTCGCGTCTCCCCAGCTCTCGCAACTCCGCGTCGTCGTCCACCTCTTCGTCAGCCTTCATTCATGACGCCAAACAAAGCAAAAAAAGAACAAGAAACGGCACAAAAAACGTATAAGATGGAGCACGCTTTTTTTCAAACAGAAACGCGCCGCAAAACAAAAAACGAGTGACACCAAGGGTGAAACTCGAATGCCACAAAACAGCATACCTGGTACAAAACGCATCACGTCGAAGTGACCTGTGCACAACTGAGGTCGTACATCAATGTTGTACAACCCCCAAAAAAAAACGAAAACATGTCATTCGTTTCGTATCCCCATCGCTCCACCCCCCCCCCCCCCCCCCCCCCCCCCCCCCCCCCCAAAAAAAAAAAAAAAAAAAAAAAAAGAAAAATGAAGAGAGAAAAAGAAGCTGACATACCGCTCGCAGATACAAGGACTGTAAGCACATTTTTTTTCGTCAGCTTCAAGACACCGATAATACCCCCCCCCCCCCCCCCCCCCGACGGGGACATCCATCCCAATGCCGGTCTTGTGGGGAAAATGTGTGTGTGTGTGTCTGTCCCATTCACGTGTGTGTTCAAGGGGTGTCCCCAAATGCAGCACCAACTCGCAACACAACTCGCGCAGAACCACTGCTGCTGTGGCCACTTTCTATTGTGCTACGTGGACCCAGACCCAACTAAAACTCCCAACCCTGTTATTATACTACGGGGGACCATAGTAAACAGGACCAAATATTGTTAGTAAAAATAGGGAAATATATAGGTTTGTATGTATACCATAGGTCCTATTAACTATGGACCCCCCCGTAACAGGACTGCCGTCCCGTTTTGGGGACAAGCCACTCTACTCCCAAGTAGTTTGTCTCCAAAACGGGATCCCAGTCCAAAAAGGGTCAACCCTAACCCCAACCTCGAGGTCGGCAGGGGCGATCGCGCGGTTCCGCCGCCGCATATTTTGGTGATATCGACCAATCATATCAAGGCTTCGCACGAGTTTTTTTGGCAGGGTGGTTTGGTGCTCTGCTGTATTGATATGACCTTTTTTTCGCGTTTTTCAAGCGGATTTCTTCTAGAGTGGTTTTCGAAGGAGGCCGTTGGTAGCGCCTGTCGCACGATTTTTTTTTTTTTTTGCAGTTCGGTGCTGCAAATAGGGGCGCTTCCATCCCGGGACGGGTTTCTTTGAATTCGAATGCACTCCTCGACACGTGCTTCCCGCAATATATGCTTCTCACCTCCGCCGCAGCTCGGGACAGCGCGTACGGTGGAATCTCTCCGATCGCCGTCCCTATGCCCCAAAGCAAGGACGCCGGGTACACCTTCAAAGTTTTTCGAGCACCGTCGACAAAACGAGCAGCGGCGCGGGATTGGGCGATCAGATCGAACCACAGAACAAAAACGGCACAGGTTATAATCGAGCACGCACGTGCTCCATCATATGTCCCCGCTATTTTTACGACAGAGGGACGGCCGCCTTACGAATGCGCGGGACGGTGGGGACGACAAAAAAAAAAAAACGCACCCGCAGAATAAAAACCCGTCGACGCGTAAACAACGTGGGATTCGGCATCAGATCGAACCACAACAAAACAGCGCGGGTTCGAATCACGCGCGTGCTGTTTCCACCGCTAGAGGGCCGTTTTCTGATCGTGCGACCTATATAATGTACATGGTCCGAAAAAAAAAATCTCCATCCACGGTTAAAATCGCGTACATCGACGCGGAACAGCGTTGTATTGTAGACCAAACGACGCCAAAACAAGACTGTTTTCGGACGAAAACGCAACTATCTAGCGTAAGAAATGGGAACAACGTGGCGATGCCGAGCGCAATGGACAGCTAGCTCGAGGTACCGCGACTGCTGTATGTGCAATATTGAGCTTCCATTTGTCATACAGATGTGTTTGGCCAGTCCGAGGGAAGCTGTTCGCCGTCGAGGCACCAGGCCACCACCTCACCTTTAAAAACGTCCCCAAATACGTCACCGGGGACAAAATTTCCCCGTCCCCTTCCCCGAACAACGCTTCACTGCCGCCGTGCCTCTCGGGGCAGGAGAAGAGGTTGTCAGAGCCGCCGAACCACATGTCGCTCGCGGAGTCAAAGTCGAGGGTGTTGCACTCCTCGGCGGCCATGCACGTCTTCAGAGAGCAGCAGCACACACGCGCCATCAACAAAAAATGCGGCGTAATAGCTTGGTGAGAGCGTCGAAGAGAGGCGTCAAACTCGACGCGTAGTAGTAGCGTCAGGTGGGGGGGGCATTGGGGCGGCACTACTGCCACGGGGTAGATTATTCCCATGACTCCAGCAGCAGCAGCAACAACAACAACAGCAGCAGCAGCTACATCACCACCACAACCAACAACAAGCTGCCGCTGATCCATGCAATCATCGACCTGCTAAGCCGTGAACGAACCACCCTAACGCAGACACGCCTCCAAAGGCGACGAAAAAAGCGAAGAACGCGGTCCATCAACATCCACGTACACATCCCACAGCGATACGACGCATACATCCATATGTACGAAGCAGCAATAATTCCAACCTGGAGGAAACTATTCCTATCCCCAGAGCTAAAACAGCAACGACACGTACGGTCAGGGCGCTACCACCATCTTCACTCTACACTGCGTACCCTCCTCTACCTTACCCCCCCCCCCCCTTTCATTGATGCTATCATCCATATGCAAGAAATCCGCCTCTAAAGCGGTTCTTAGTAGGATGCAGCTCACCCTTCAAGCGAGTCGCCCAACACCTCACGTTTCGCTTCGCGCTTGGTGCAAGCAATGTCTGCCTGGTCGGTGAAAACCCGACGTGCTTCCGTCCCGGCATTGTAGGGATGCGAGGGTCTATGGTCATGTGACTACGGCCATGCAATGCACGATAATGAGTACACCCCCCCCCCCCCCCCCCCCCCCCCTACTACTCCACCCCCGACCATTGGCTCTGTACCTCACTCAAACGATTCTTTTTATTTTGTTGGTGCCTGCTGTCTAATGTCCATATGAAGCCCGTAGCATGCGCGATGGAAGTATCACACACAGCTTGAAAACTAACACAGTTTCGACGAATATCCTCTCGATCTCACGCATCCGTTCTTGTTATCCTTTTGTTACCTAAATATATTGCAAAGTCAAAAGGGGCGAAAAAACGCTCTCCAAGACTGCAAAAAAATAAATAGGGAGATCACTCGCGCGAGCGGCTCCACTGGACTCAAAAATACGGGCGTACCGCTTCGAGGACTGCCTGAAGGTCCGTTTGGGGGACAAACCACTCAGATTCCAGATACGTAGTTTGTCCCCAAAGCCGGGGCTGACTGCAGTATGCCGTAAAAGGTTAAAGGTGATCCCCCCCCTGCCGTGCGACCAGGACGCGATGCCTAACCCTAACCCAAATCCTGATCCCGACCGGCGTTGCTGGGGCGGGTGTCATACCTTCATGATGTGCGGGAACAAGAACAGGATGCCCGAGTGCACGCCGCAGCCAAGGCCGACCGACGACAAAATACCGAGTCCCACCCACCACGCTACAAACCTCGACACGTGTTTCAATCTGTCGGAGAACGGGAGAGCGAGCGAGCGAGCGAGTGAGTGAGGAGTGAGCAAACAGAGCAAGCAAGCCGGAAAGCGGGCAAGCGAGCAAGCGGGCAAGCGGGCAAGTCAGCTGATACCCGAGCAAGCACGCAAGCAAGCCAGCAAACAAGCAAGCAAGCAGGCAAGCAGTGCAAGCAGGCGTGAAGGCAAGCAGGCAAGCAGGCAAGCAGGCAAGCAGGCAAGAGGGCAAGCAGGGGTGAAGGCAAGCAGGCAAGCAGGTAGGCAAGCAGGCAGGCAAGCAGGCGCGAAGGCAAGCAGGTGTGAAGGCAAGCAGGTAAACATGCCAACGCGCAAGCAAGCAGATCAAAAGCTTGTCCATTGAGGGCTTTGGGCGATCAGACGCGTGGTATATACCTATCTCGATGTCGACGGTTGATACCACCGACGACTTGCTGCGTTCAACCTCCGGATCGGTTGCCGTAATCGAATTGAACATACCCGTGAAACGACCAAAACGGAGCACGACAAAGCCGTCCTAAATAGCTTAAAGTAGCATGCTACAACAACAACACTAGCCGCCACCGCCGTCGCCGCAGAAGCAGTAGCAGCAGCAGCAGCACGCAGAAACAACAAACAAGAAAACGGAATAGACCTACGCCTCTGGTGGAAACACTCCAGCACCCGCACGCAAGCGCGACATGATGGCATCACAAAGGCCGCGGCGTCTGCCGCGCGAGCCGGGTCCAAAAGAGGGGCACGCGCTGAGAGTTCCCCTCGGACGTCCGACGTTGGTCGCCGTGGCAGTTACGTTCAGTGCATAAACATCCTCGAGACAAACCACCTACACATAGGCCTCCGCGCATGGAGACCAGAGATCTCATAGCTACACTCCGGGGCGTTTCAACACGCGCGGACCAGCCGCTGCACGCAGACTCCTTCCCCCCGGCCCGGGAGCGGAAAAATTCAACCAACCATAACCGCTCTCCCCCACCCCCACTCGCCTGATCGATAGCCGCGGTGTGCGGCCCAGGAAACGCCTCCAGCACCAACAACGCCGCCACCCCTGGAGCCACGACGTACGCAAACGCCGGGTGATTCCAGACTGTCCTTGCGGAGGACAGGGCCCATCGCGCGGCACACTTCCAGAATAATCTGAAGAGAAGACGAAAAAAAAAAAAAAAAGGCATGGGGTGATGATTGGAGTGGAGTTCAAGAGGTGGTTACGCTGTGTGACAGCGTTTTTTCTTGAATAAAAGAACTGCCCGTATATACAAAACAGAATGCTGCTGTTGTCGTACGTCGTTGCTGGTGTCGGTGTTGACAGAGATCCGGGGGACGGCCACACATAGACGCGACAGGGGATCCAAACGTCCCCAAGCCTGACGATCCGTTGTTCTGCCTCTCGAATAGACTCAAAATAGAGGTTTCTTCTGCCGAGCAAACATTGTTCGCGTTGGAAAAAAAACACACACTACTGGAACGGCGCGGGGCGCGAGGGGTATGCCTACGATCGTAGCGGTTTCTTTTTTCCACGGGAGGCGCGAGAACGGCCCTGCGAAAAACAAAAGCCCTCGGAGCCGACCGCACCCACGTTTTGGGGAAAAAATACTTCGATCTAGCGTGGGGAATCGTTCGCAGTGGTAGAGGAGGGTAAATTAACCCCTCTGTATATATAACTCGCAACCACGATGCGGAGACGAAATACTGATGAGACCAGTTCTTAGAAGTACGAGTTGGAAACAGTTTGGAGGAGGAGCAAAAGGGTCCAAGTCTTTCAGGCTTGTAGAATACGCGAGTCTTCCTGTTAGCACGCCTGTCTGGGGAAGCGTAGAAACGATCCTCGAGGCACCGAAAACAAGAAAAAATCTTGTGGTAAGGGTCCTCGACCAAAAAGAGAAAATTAATTTCTCTCCTTCCCAGCGTCAAAACGAAAAACAAACCAATGGGTTGGGATTTTACTATTATAGACGAAATTCCGAAAAAAAAAAAAAAAACTAAAAACTAAATATATTTTTTGCAAATTAATATTTTACTTGGTTTCAGGACACCTCTGGGTCTCGCAAATGGGTACGTAGTGGGGCGGGTGTCGGTAAAGTTTTTTTTTCGTGAACCCCCCCCCCCCACCTGCGACAAAAACAAAACATTCCGACTACACACAACAAAGCGGCCGTGACGTAAGGCAAGCACTATTCATTCAGTCAGTAGATACGCACACGGGTGCTCTGTCGCACGTTGGACCGAAAAGAAGGCGCGTTCGTACACAATGCGTGACGAGGGGGAGAGCAGATAGCAGAGGGTGGGGTAGCGCACAGCAGTACGTACGAGTATCATATTTCGCTGGACGAAATCTTGCGGCAGTGGTGTCTCTCTCCCTGCGGCGAGGCTCGGCGTACATCGACGACGCGAGCACAACTGACCACTAAAGTACGTACCGTATCATAGTCATGCAACACGGAAGAAAGCACACCCCGGTGACAACAAACTTGACCTTTCAAAAAAATATCACCCGGGGTGCTGTCGTGGGGGTGGGTTTTTGTTGTTGTTTTCTTCACATGAAACCGTTCTTTCTAACCGTCGACATCCAGCACAACCAGTGCCCGTGCCGATTCTTCAATCCTAGAGCGAGATACAAGTTCTGTGGTCACAAAGCTACGTCATAGAGATACTACCTTGCCACGTGGGTGAGGTCTAACGTATGCAGACTGCTGTAGACACGATGGGCCGGTGATGTGATGACCGTCGAAAAACTGAACAAAAATCGTATCACCGGGGGGTGTTATCTAGGCGGGGGGTTCTTTCTTCCGTGTTGTATCCTATACGGTAACATGTTGTACTCTCCATTAGAGGGTTCGAGTAACGTACATCTATGGTATCTGCCGTCTGCTGTCTCAATCGTGGGATCGAGCACGAGTACTCGTACTACCACCCAGAAAAATCCCCAACAACTAATTGCTGTTACTGCTGTGCACCAGCGCAGCAGCACGCTTTTGCGAAGGAAGTACGTAGCAAGGCTGGCTTTTTTTTAGTGACGTGGACGGCGGACGTGGCGTAAATTTGCCTGTTAGTGACGTCGTTTGAATTTCCCTATCGCTGATTGGTTCATTTATTAAAGAGCTTTATTCTCAGCGATAACGACCAGGGACAATTTCTTGCCGAATGCCGATTTCTACGAACATACGGCTAAAACGGATCCATTCACAGCAGCCTTGACTCTTGACCTTGACAAGACAGCAGTAGTACTCAGCTGGCAGTACGGTACAGCAGTAGTACAGCAGCAGCGCAGCAGTACTACATGTTACAGGTATCCAGGGATGCGTTATTCCCCGCCTCGAAAATATGCATTACTACTCTGCTGCTGGCTGCACTTGGACGAGAGGAAATAATGTAGGGGAAATTTCCGAGAGGCTGAAAAAGGCTGTTTACCGGATTTTTTCCGGTTCCAGCCGTGGGGGCAATACGTATCCCTGATTTTTTATACCTGACCAGGGACTTGGTACTGGAGAAAACTTTTTTGTTTTGTTTTTTGTTTGAGGTGTAATAAGGTGTTCCAAATGCACGATCGATTTTTAAGTTTCAGAGTAGATTGCTATTGCAAATAGTCAGGTGTGAGTTCGACCGATCGAATGGTTCATATACAATATAATTCACAGCTTTGAGTATCGTTTAAAGTTTTATATATAGGGATACAAAGAGGAAAAGAGACTTTTAATAATCGTGATTATTATTACCAGGTAATTATGTACTGCTGTTGCATCCAAAATTGAGAAAACCGGCGGATGGAATGGAGTATCGGCCCCAATAGTGAGTGAAGTGCAGGAAGGGAAAAATTGTGTGACAACGTCGGGATGGGACGGGAATAACTGGGCAGACAGTGGGATGGGAAGAGTTGGGACTGGGCAGACAGTGGGAACGGGAATAGTCGGGAACGGGAACGCGACACCTACAGCAGCGGAATGGTAAAGGTCGGGAACAGACATTGACGACGGTACGGGTCCGGAACTCGCGGTCGGGAAGGAAATATCACGCGGTTTCCCGCTCCCGTCCAGTCCCGTTCCCGTCCCGACCATATTTTCCCGTCGGGATTTTTACCGCGCGTACCCCTGTAGAAAACTGCGGGGGGGGGGGTTCTTATGCATGCTACTGCATGTGTACGTCTGATGTGCGGCAGTTGATACTACTCCGTACAGGGCGGCTAGGGCGCCCGCCGGGCGCTGGGCATGAAGCCCTCGCGCGCAAAGAACGTTTTAAAAGATTGCTGAAACACGTCCAACGTAGAGCAGAGGTGCAGCATCTGATCTACAGCAGCACTGCCCACGTACCGCGTACTCTTTGTACGATTTGCTACCGCGCACCGATTCTGCAGCGACAGACAGCAGTGCGCGCGACACAGCAGTAGTATACGTGTCGAGATGCGGAGGGGATAGCTGACAGATGAACACTGCTGCTGTCTGCTGCGGTACAGTAGTTGACTGTTAATACTGCTGTATTAATTCGTAGTATTGCTGGGTGGGTGGGTGGGTGGGCCGACGGACAGACCGCCCCTCCCCTTCGCCTCCATTGCCGAGAACCATCACAAAACGTTGAGCAAAACGTTGAGACGCAACGCTATTAACAGCGCAAATTGAACTTGGAGCCTTAGCTGTGCGCTGGTGATGATTGACAGTCAACATGGCAAAATGCAAGTGTCGCCATTGTACATACGGTACGGCTGATGGTGTTGCGCTCCAAGATGTGACCAAGAGGGGGGGGGGGGGGTTACCTGTCCGCCCACCCATTGACGGCTTGCTCTTGGTTTGGATTGCATGCCGTGCAACGCTGCTGTTGTCTACCCAAAATAGAAGAGCGTGCGGAACAGCAGTACGAATGTCATCATGCTTCGCTCGTACGCGTGCCGAGTAGACTAACCCCTTGCGCTGGATATCGGCCGCCCCCTCCCTGCCTCGGCAGCCGGGCTGCTGACTTCGTGTGCCCCGACACTGCTGCATCACTTTTTTTCCCGCCGAGAAAGACACAACATACTATTGCGCTAATTCCGCCGCCTTTTCCACGTCGATTTCTGTATTTTTATTCGAATATTACGCGATCTGTCTGTAGCTACGTAGCTACGCTTTTGCCTAGCGTGCTTGGGTGCGGCCATAGACGAGGGGCAAGCGCCCGAGAGGGTGCGCGAACAGCGGCACTGCTGCTATGTACTGCTTCGTAGTTCGTTTACTCACCGCAACGTGACCACCGGATGCCTTAAAATTCCGATCTTTTCTCTTCGAGCAGCAAGCTCCGCCCTAAGTTGCTGCTCGCCCGATGACGCTGCAATGGTCGTGGCAGTCGGTGCACGATCCCCAGCCACGAAGCAAGAATCTCCTCCCACCACACAGCAGCCCGACGCCGAGGAGCCCATCTCTGGAGCCATGCCTCCAAGCCTTCCTGAAAGCAGCTATGTCACAATGGCGACGCTCTACAAGTAATGCGGAAGTTGCAAACGTCGCAAGGCAGGTGCTCTTGCCAGGTCACACCAGGAGCTCTGAACAACCCGTACCACCACCTCCTGTTGCCTGCGAAGCGGCCCACAGAAAGAATCCACGCTGTCTATCTCAAGCCAGGCTGGTTAGGGCGTACGGTGCGAGGTACAAACTCGGTTTCTGCAGCGAGACGAGACCACCAGCTTCGGTAATCGGCACAAGCAGCAAGGCGTGGCCGGGGACCTGGGAGCTGGGACAGTTGGATGAGGCTTCACCATTCAAATAATTAATCTGACCCTGAAATCAAACCAGAAGTCACGTTCGCACAACAAGAGTCAAAAATGATCAGGCCAACGGCACAAAACACGCCTCAGATTGGAATATCGAACTCCCTCTCTCTTTCTCTCACGCTGTCCTCTGGTCTACCTCCAAGACTTTCAGCCGTATACGAGAGAGGATGGACTGCATTGGCAGGTGTGGATCCTTTTACACGCCTCGATGAGTTTACGTATAGGTGGTGATGCCTAGGCGCACAGGACGTTGTTGGTGCTCACCACCTCTGTTGCAGAAATAGTAATGACACTCGTAGTTGAATATTGTGTCTTCTGTATACCCAGCCCTATATCATACGGACAGCCCACCTCGAATCTACTGGGTATCTCCTATCACCGACGACGTCTCTCCACGTCCGTGTTTGAGGCGCAGCCGCAACCGCAGATACGACAGCAGCGGTGGTGGTGCAGCATTTGAAGTGGACGGTTGCATGCGTTCGAAACGAAGCAGGTGCAGCATCTCCGGTGTTATTGTGCGTCCGGCCTTGAGTCGACTTTTGCTCGTGGTTCGTCTGCTCTTTGGGGTACGTATGATACGAGGTTTTTTGGCCCGTTGCTGTACCTCCACAACGGGCACTCAATGAAGCTGTACATACGAGTACGTAAGAGTACGTACTGCTGTACGAGCCGCTACAGCAACCAAACGACGGGCAGTATCATAGCAACGACAGCAGAAGTGCAGCAGCGCAACTTGGGACAAGCCATGGAGCAACACCGTGGCAGGTGAATAGAAGCCCCGAGTATTGGAGCACGATTGTCGAGTCTGCCCCTATGCGTCCTGATGTATGCAGCGTCACACAACAGCGAATAGAGGACCCGAAGGAGGACGTGAGGATGTGAGGATCAGTTCCTGCGCAGCAGCCCAGAAGGGGGTCAACAGACCTGCGTAACCTACAGTGTTATTTATATGTACATAAACTGCTGCAGCAGTCTTGCCTTTCGGTCGTGGAACGGAGGAGGCCGTGCCTGCCTGCGGTGCCTAGCTCCCTGAGGCTGGCCTACCGCTGTAGGGCTTTAAAGGACTCGAAGCAATAACCGCACTTTCCCCCTTGTCTTGTCGCGAAAATCAGACTGGAAAACCATCACCCCCACGAGGTGGGGCTATAAGCCGGAGAGAGAGAGAGGGAGGGAGGGAAACGGGCCAAGGACGATGCCCGCCGAGCTCACCCGCTCGTTCCTGGAAAAGGTAGGTATACACGACGTAGCATGCAGCAGTACTCCAGAACAGAGGTACTACACCTGTGCCGGACCTCGAATAAGGTACTACACAGGGTGCCAGTCCTCGAATAAGAAACTGGGATAGTGGCCCAGGCTGGAATTCTTATTTGAGAATGGGCGTCTTCCGCACTAACTCTAGCACGACCGCTCCCGAGTTCCTTATTCTTCTTTGGAAATCCACGGCTGGGTGTCGTGTCCAGCTCTTTTTATGATGGGCATGCCTTGTGAGAGGACTGGTTTCGTAGGCAACAGGTCATCAGTGGTTGCAGACGGGGATGCGCCGCATGCTGTCGCGCGTTCCATTATCTGCGCCGCCACGCCGCCACCGCAGGGCGCACACGGTTGTACATGTAAATCACACGGTATGGTGCGTGGAACACAAAGTCACGCAGAAAGCCTGCCGCTCGTATTTTATGGTACATACCAGGTATATATCTGGGGCCGGTCTGTTCGCTAAGTAGTGGCGGGTTGTCAGTTGCGTCGCCTTACAAAGACACACACAATGTTAACTGCTTTGGGACCCGGAGATAGCGAGTTAAACAGTGGTTGATAGCTTTTGGTGTTGTCAACCATCTACGAGGAGCAGTGTGAGAGCCCAGCAGTACCACGTGTAGGGGGTCATGTCGCGCCTGTGCCGTACGACTTCTGGCGGTGTCACTCGGACAACTCGCGACACTATTACGGGGGTCCATAGTTAACGGGACCAAATTTTGTTAGTAAAAATAGGCAAATATATAGGTTTTTATGTACACCATAGGTCCTGTTAACTATGGACCCCCGTAATAGTACCACTCTGTCCCTAAATCTAAGGAACTTTTGTAGTGAAAACTAGCATATAAATGTTCACTATGTTTCGGGACAGAGTGTGGTTCGTATCATCCCCCAATATTTACGCAGTTGGCCGTTCCCGTGGTCGACAATGCTCACCATCATGTTTCTTCTCTCAAGTCCCAGGAAAGTTTGATACCTGGTATTTGTTGCTGGCTTGATTGTATCTGCACGGTAGAGTTGGGCATACGCTTCATCTTATTGAGATGGGTACTACTACCATTAACACTACTGCCGTAAGTATACATTTCGCGTGTTGCCTCTCGTTGTCGCCTCCCCTCGAAGTTTGCCTCACCCATGTTTTCGTGAGACGTTTGGTTGGCTGATATTTGTCTTTGCCCGACTTGAATTCCAAGTATTTACCTGTTTTTCGTCCAAGAAAACGTGGGTGCAGTTCTAAACTATTTGTTCTAGGTGGCGGCGCGCTCTGGCTTTCGAAGCAATCCCCTTGGAGCTGGACCAAACCGGCTTCGCCCGTTGTTTATGCCGTACAACAGTGGGAGTTGAGCGGGTGGTAGCTAAAGGTTATGGTCAAGCCGGGTCATAGGAAGCTCTGGGATGTAATCGGGATGTCCCCTGGCGACCACGGAGCGCCAGACCCGAATGCTCACATATTAATATCGCGGAACTTGGCTGTTTGGCGTGGGTGATCGGCCGGCGGCAGGTGGTGCGAAGCTCGGGGTGGGCCCTGTCGGAGGTGGAAAGCTTGAGCCTGGAGGGGGAAGGCATATCATGCCTCGGAGACTCGTTCGCGGGCGTGGGGAGGCTGGTGTACCTCAGTCTTGCGCGGAACAACATAGCTTCGTTGCTGGTGAGCGCTGCCCGCACCTCTTCATCGAACACGAGCAGTCGGGGTTAAAGCTGGGAACTCTTGTCAGAACCGGGCGGGAAGGCGCTGGATAGGGTTTAGTTGGCGCCGACAGCTCCCAACGAACGTTTCGTACATGGGTAGGCGTGTGAGATGCTCGGTGGAGATGGGAGTTACGATAGCCAGGCTCGCATGCGGTAGTCAGCCTCGCCTGCGATGGCCAAGCTCGAGTGAAAGTGGGGGTACTCTACAGCGCCACGAGCGCTGCCGCACTCAAATGGTTCTGGCGACTTTGGTTACGAAGATCGTTACCTCAATCGCCCGCACTCAGACAATTTTCGCGACTTCGGTTGCGAAGATGGTGACAGTCGTCGGCACGCTCAAGGAAGCATATGCAGTCGCTGGTTGTAAATCACGCGCTACGTACTGCTGCTTGTACGGGCTGCTGGCTGTTCTGCCGATTTAACGGCTTGCTTTCGTCACTGTTGGTGATCATACCAAGCAATACGTTTTCTAGGGCAAACCATGGCCACTACAACTCAAGCCTAGATTTTTTTACCCTGAATTGCTCGCACGCACAAGATGCATGGAATGCGCATTGCCGAAGAACGCTCGCGCAGGAACCTCTCAGCATGGACAAGTAGACTTCGGCTATCCGGGAGGGCTCGTGCGCGAGATAGGTCTGCTTTGGATGGGTTCTCTTAACTTGGGAGCTCGGCCGCCAACGTCGACTAGAGTTCGCACCAATCGTATCGACGATTTTGCGGTGTTTCTGTTTCTCGGGGGGGGGGGGGGGGGGGCTCTTCTGTCCGGCGGCGTATTTCCCAGAGTTGCGACTGCCTGCCTGCTGCTTTGCACCCTTTTGGCAACTAGCTCTCCCCGTACCCCCTTTTCCGCTGCATCTCCGTGTGCTTTTCTCCGGCCAATTGCGTGTACGACCTCAGGGCGTCGAGCATCTGTCGTCCCTGTCGACGGCGATATTGCGCGCCAACCGCGTGTCAAGTATGAGCGAGGTCGGTCGCCTGGCCCAGCTCCCAAATCTGCGCAACCTAGACCTTCGTCTCAACCCGATCATGGCTGCTCCGGTGGTTGATGGTGGCGGCAGCAGCGGTGGCGGTAGCAACAGGACCGTGGGTGTTGGTGTTGGTGGTGGTGTTGTGGTGGTGGTGGCGGTGGTGACCGAAAAAACCACGGTGGTTACAGCCAGCACGACGCGACGACGGCGGATGCGGCGTGGGGCCGGCAAGAGCGAACCGGTTTTTTCTTCACGCGGAAACCGAGGGAGATTATTTTGAAGGCGTTGCCGCAGCTGGTGAACCTCGACGGGCAGAAGGTGGAGGAAAGCGAGTGGCAGGAGCTGAGGCGGCGTCGCTCGGCGGTAACGACGCCTGCGGCAACGAGCGCCGACCGTCACAAGGAGGAGTTTGCAAGCGCGGGGGAGTTTGAACCTATTCAGCGCCACCGAGAAGAGGAGGCTGTCGGAGATGTCAATCGGTCTTCGTGGCCTTGTCACGACAGCGAAATCAGCTACGGCGCGAAAGACCCGTGGTGACGGCTCCCCAGGCCTCCGCTGGCGGTGAACGTGCTAGGTTGGGATTTGAGCGACAGGTGGTCGGAGCGACCAGGAGTTACGAGGAGCGGGACTTACGGCGAGTGGGAACGACGCCCTATCGCGGGCGGGATGCGAGTCGTTACGCCGACATTGGGGCGAGGAAACGCGACCGTACAGGCGTGGGTGTCTTCGATAAAGAGGCGCCTGCCTTGCGTGCTGGGCGCAGCGGCAGTGGCAGCAGCCGTGCTGTGGACGAAGCTGCGCGAAGCCAACAGCGCCCGGGGGGAATGGCTGCGGGTAGTCAGGGCAAAGGAGTTCCTCCAGGAAAAGCCCCGTTAACAGCGGATGATGACGACCTCGCTGCCCTTTGGTCAGAGCTAGGGGAAGGTTTTCTCGAGTTTCAGCAGCCCCGCGCCGCGCCCGCCGCTACTGCCGCAGGTCGAAGCGTCTCCCCACCCTTCCCGCAGCGCGTGCCCGGCTGTCGCCGCTGCGGTTACTCCGGCAACGCTTGCGAGTGCCGGGGTCCGTTGCACTCGCCTGCTCGCATTAGTGGACGCACTCCTCTTTTTGCGGCGGAGCTAGACGGATCGATGACTGCCGTGTCTGTCCATGGCGTGAGTCGGCAGACACGGTACGGACCCCGTATCATGGAGTCGCGATTGTTGAGCGACTCGGGGGCTGCAACAAAGGAATGGGCCCTACGGCAAAAAGGCAGAAGTGACGAGGGGGGGCGACCAATCGAAGCGCGCTGCAATGCCGACGACGAGTGGGGTACCGTTGGCGAATTCGACGGCGACGGTGAGAGACGCGAGGGAGGACGTGGTGACGGCAACAGCTCCAGGGGAAGCAGCGGCAACAGCCGAGATGATACGAACCCGTCACGTGTGGTCACCTCCGGACTTGTTTCTACGGCCCGCAGGAGCAGCAGCAGCAGTCACGGCGGCAACCAAGAAACGGCTGATCATGTACCCCGGAGTCCTGATGCATTCTCCGGTAGGCGGGGTATTTCCGATGCCGTTTTGGTTGCCGAAGCGAAACCCGTCGCCACTCTCGCCAACACAAAGAACGGCGGTGGCGAACAGCGGGAACCAAGAGACCGGCGCCATCCACCAGCGGAAACTGCCTCAGCCCGGCATGTCGCCGGACGGCAGAACCCGCGCTCTGCTACAGCACCCGGGTCTCTCCCGGAGCCGCCCCTCCCCCAGTCGCAACGGGTACTAGCGGCGCCGACTGAGAACGCGGCTAGCACCGTTGCTGTTACCTACTGTACCCCTCCCAGCCAATTGGATTCGTCCTCTTCGTCGACCACCACTGCTGCAGCGCGTGCTGTGGAGGCGTTTCGCCGGAGCTCACAAAGGCTCGGCCTGGTCGATGCGAACAAGACCGGCTCCAGCTGCCTCGCAACCTATCGAGATGGGGGCGGTGTTGCTGCGGACGAGTGCCGTGGGAGCTTACGCAGCGGGTCCCCTGACGTTGGTAGCATCGATGGTGGTAGTCCGGGACCGGTCACGTCGGTCGAGGTCACCGCAGAGCTCGACACCAGGGCTAGACACGCGTCGGTGGGCGATGACCAAGCGAGTGAAAACAGCCGCGGAACGGGTTGTACGGGAAAACCGCCTGCTATCCGAGGCCTCTCGTCGACTGGAACGACCGCAAACGCGGCGCCGGAAACCTCCACGGCGCTCGTTTTTCAACCTGCTACGGTAACGGCGGTTACATCTGAAACTGTGGCTTCATCTGAAAAGGCGGTTTCGTTCTTGACGGGAGGCGTCGTGACATGTCAGGAATGCGGGGCCAATGTCGGGAAAGATTGCGACAAAGAGCCCGGGGCGGCTGCGGATTCTGGGGTGCCGGCGGCCGCGGGTGGTAGTGAGTTGCATGAGCGTTGGTGGGCAAGAGAAAGGGAGTTCACAAGCCGGTGGGCCGAGAGAGAGAGGGGAGTTCGACGCGAGATGGACTGCGCGGGAGCGGGAGTTCGACAAGAGGCGCCGCGAGGAGTCTAAGGTACGCGTTATTTGGGCTTCGCCTTGAGTAGCCCAACTCTTTCGAGATCGTCGACTTTATCTCCTGCCTTCTTTTTTGGCATGTCCACCAGCGAGCTTTTCCGACCGTTGCCGCTTGAGTTGGTCAGGAGGCGGTTCGACTTGCTGGACGGAGGTCGGGAGGTACCGTGGATGTCGATGATAGTCGACGATTCGCGCTCTGGAGATACAAGGAGTATCGCCCACCAGTGTGCGGGCGGGACACCCTAAAGCAACCCGTGAGAGGAGACCCCCGCTTAGCGTTTTTTTTTTCTTCTCCTTCTCGCCCTGGTCCTCCCCGTTACGCTGCCTCAACCTTGCTCGTCTTGCTCGTTGCAGGAGTTCACTCGGGGGATGCGTGCCATGCTGTTCGAGGCCCACAACGCACTCATTGCGTCCAACGCATGGCTGTTGACAAGACTCCAAGGTGTAGAGGTGCGAACAGATTGTACCGAGTGTATAATACAGTAGTGGTCCCCCTTTAGTACCGGTATGATTTGCGCCAGCCAACGATACCGGTTGGCACTACTGGGGCATTAACCGGCACTATTTACTCCGCACACCGCCCCGCTAGTCAATCCCATCTTCGCCAAGCGGTTTCAACGGCGCTATAGCGGGCAATCGGCACTATAGGGAGACCACTACTGTAGTGCAACAGCTTCGTCTGTTGTGCACCAGAGCACCTATTCCCTATGTATTCTCTTTGCTGCGGTGGTTGCGGAGACGGTCGACTCAATCAGGAGTTCGGCAAAGACCTTCCTGGCGACGTACGATACGTTTTCGGTACATTGCGTACGGTTTTGATGGCTTACCGGTGTGTTATATGTCGGACGTGCTTCTGAAAACACTCCTTGTTGGACGGCATGATGTCATGTCCTGATGATTGGCCAGGTGCGTGGCAATCAAGCCGAGCGCAGCATGCAACATGTTCCACCTTCGATCGGTTTCGTTTCTTCCTCCGACGCGGCATGGTTTCCTCGCTTACGCATCAATTCGCCACTCAATGCATGCTCACTTCCTGGTACTTAAGTTCACCGAACCGTTTGGAACCTCTTTGTCCTCGGTTTCAATTTTGTTTCGCCTCGTTTTCTGTTGGGCCTTAGGTTCGGCACCACGCCTGCTGAATTGCGCCCGAAACGTATCAATCGGTCAGACCCGCCCGCTCTCTATTCTAGCGAAACCTCCGCATTGCGTTCAAGATTTGCTTTAGTGCGTACTCGATGCGCTGCGCGACATTCTCTACCAACTCTGGACGGGAATGCTAGGACCGTTTGGACATCAATATGAAGACCGAGGGTTCTTTGTACTTACACCACGAGTGGTATGTCGGTCCTGACTTACCACCAACTGTGCATCGGCCGCATCGGTTGGCCTCGAGCGTATATATGCGCTTCATTCGAAACCAGCAGTGTCACCCGGCGAATTGTTTTCTGTTGGCACACTGATGACCGCGTCTTCGATGGCATGACAACACCTCGTCTTCGATAGCATGTCAACGGACATCTACATTTGCTCACCGCCGCGGAGGAAAAAGGGAAGCTTATCACCCGAAAAAGGTCGGCAGGGTGTGTGATGGCTCGTAGCGCACACACGGACGTGGATTGGAGCGAATCCATTGGGGTTTTAGATCTACAGCGATGCTGTGCTACTCCGTTGTTCGCCCTTGGCGGCTGCGTTGTCTTGTGCTACCCCCCTTCCCCCCCTACATTGGCGATCACCTTATTGGAGATTCGACCGGTAGGGACCGGGAAGCACAGCTGTCCCACTCACCCAAGTAGCCTCAGTGCCAGCCATAGCTGACTCGTAGCCGAATCCGATAGCGCGCATTTTCGTGGGTTTTTCTCTCGCGCGGCCGGACGGGGGACAGCGCTCAACCTTTTCTGCGGTTGCGGAGTTTTTGTCGCTATTTTGTATATTTCCAGGGTAGCTGTTTTTCGCGTTAAACACCCTTCGATAGCTTACTGCCTGCCCTCCCTCGACCGCGCAACGCTCGCCACTCTTCCCTACCCAATCAACACAGTCCGTCCGAGCACCACCGCCACAAACGGCGGAGCCGGACACCAACATCTCGGCAACTCAAACCGGGGGGTCGACCGTGAAAGACGTAGGCACGGCAGCAACGATTGCGTCGAAGGCTGGCCTGCGCCGCCCTGTTCCCGCGCAGCCGGCCGGCCGCCACGTCGTTTCAGACACTTCCTCTCCGACGCCACTAGCCGAAGCTGAAAGGGAGGGACAGCAGTGGCGGCAGCGGAAACACGGCGTCCTTCTCGGGGGTGAACCCGTCCAAGACGCGCCGTCACATTTCGGTGATAACCGCCACACCGCCCGTGGTGCGACCGTTACCCGAGATAGAGGTCTCCCTGCGGTGGTAACGAAAAGAGTAGGAGCGGGGACGCCGGTAGACGTAGGAGCGGGGAGCGAGCACGGGACCGGGGGTGGGGGAGGGGGAACGGGTGGGCGGATAAGTCAAGCACCACCAGCGCTAGAAGATGGGAGTGATCGAGGGCAGAGAGGGGAAGCGTGCCTGGTTTATAGGGGGAGGGAGGCGTTTCAACAACGAGGGGATCCACGGAACAGCCGCCCTCTTGTGAGTGGCGTTGACGCCGCTGTGGCGACGTTGCCCCGCCCGAGAACCGCAGCCAGTGCGCCCCGTGAGAGTCGCGAGCTGCCGAGCAAGACGAGCGAATTGCCTATTAATACCAGAATCGCAACATCCTCCGGGGTTGGTGGGTGCTATCCATCAGCAGCGGTGGCGGGGGAACGCGGTGACCCCCCCCCCGCCCCGGGAGTTTGCTACCGGTCGGCATTCAGAGGCTTATTTTGATGCCGAGGGGGGCAGGGGGGGGCGTCCCGGCCTGAAGGGCCTTGTAAGTGTTTGTGGCTCAGTGGGCATGGGCCGGAGAAGCGAGCAGAAGGTTGGGGGAAGCGCAGCAGCAGTCGCTGCAGCATCTACTAGTATCGCGAAAATCGAGGCAAGCTCAGCACCCACCGCCCCTGCTGCACTTGGTAACAGTAGCAGCGGTAGCTATTCGGGTGGGGCGAAAGGGGGCGATGGGGGGGAAGCAAGCGATGGAATTCGCGTTGCCCCTGTACCCCGGAGTTCGAGCGTTGGTGGTGACCGTAGGGCAGACGGGTCGGGGAGCGCAGATCGGGTGTCGGCTTTCGCCCCGGCGCATGCGTCGGTTCGTGCAGAGTCCGAAAGCATGATTGCGCCACTTGGCGAGGAGAATGCTAACCTTGTGTTGGGTGGCGGGCCGGCCGAGACGTCCGATGCTGGAGGCCTGACAGGCGCGGTTGCTGGTGCAGGGGTAAGGGTCGGAGTCTCGAGCGGTGGAAACGGCGACATAATCGTTCGGGGTCAAGATAGCGCGCATTCGCCATCTGAGGAGAGAGACAAACGTGACGCTGTTTGGCGGCGAGATAGAGGCGTTCGAGGGAACGGTGCCTTGTGCCCCGACCCTGAGGTTACGACGTCGACACCAGATGGTTGACTGTTTTTTTTCTCTCTTCTTGTCGCGTTTCTTGCTTCACGACTTGTACGAACGCGGTGGAAGAGCGGGATGTACTAGTAGTCAAACACCAGTGGCAAATCCGGCCACCAAGTGGTATATAGTCCGGTCGCGGTGAGAGCTGTCGACAATGAATGAGGAGGGCCCCGTTTGGGACATGCAACTAACCTGCTGAGGATCGTATGCCGCCGCTCCCGTGAAAAACGTCTCCAGCAGGGAAAGCGCATAAATACGTACCAACAGGTACATCCGTTTTTTTTCCCCCAAATGGCTATGCTCGTAGCCCTTCCTTGTCTCGCAATTGTTACATTGCCTGGGCCCCTCAAGGGTTTCAACCAAAGACGAACACAAAGAAAGCGATATCATAGGCTCTGACGTGCTATACCGCGACGTTGTGCGTACGGAGGTGTCTCCTCCACCGTGGAAATCACATGAAAGTGAGCGCCACTCGCCCAAAAAATGCCTGCTTGTTGCACGAGGTTGCCGCAAGGCGCCTCAGCAAAGTCAAGTACCATTTCTATCGACAGAGCTCGAACGAGGGACGGAGACAGAACGAGTTCACTCGCAGCTTGTACCTGGTACGTGAAAGAAATCAAGTCGGGAGTACATAGGGGAAGAGCAGAAAGATTGGTCGGGCGTGCCTCACCGAATGCGGGTGGGTGCGACATCCGCATGGACGGGGGGGGGGAGTGCCGAGATCGGACGAATCGGTTGAAGTGACGCAGAGTTGATAAATTTCGGTGCGTGAACGGTTCGCGCCTTGAACAGATCATGATCTATTGATAGGTCATCTGCTGTATAGCTCATCATCTGCCATCGTGAGAGGTGCGGAGGATCTGCACATTGCACAGATCCAACCCATGAAAAAAAGCACTACCAGTTTAGGTCGTGCAGGTTATACAGCTCCCACGCGGCAACACGAGCTGTAGATCGGCAGATCAACAATCTATCTTCCCTGAAAGATACACAGTAGATCATGATCTGTGTGATCTGTAGATTATCTGTCCGATGTGTAGAATGGTTGATGGGTCCAAGCCGGGAGGTCCTGCTTCTTGTGAACCGCCATGAAATACTGTTCGAAAGACCATTTCGCGGTCGATTTAGAAAAACCATTCGGTCCTCTTGACACCACAACAACGAAGTGTGTCCTTTGGCGGTGGGCTCGGCATTTGCACCAGCACAGCAGGCACACTCATGTGTGATACCTGGTAGTGTTTATCGCGGAGCAACCACCCCCCTCAAATATTGAGGGGTGAAAGGATTCGAACAACAATTACGTCCCGGCCAACCAGGGGGGGGGGGGGGGCTCAGCACAAACGAAAATTCAGGCAGCAATAAACCGCGCTGGGTCCTTAGGCTAATTCTTTTTTCTTCTCAATCTTGTTTTGAATTCGACCGCGTTCACAGTCTGGATAAAGCCATCCGCAAGCGGGGGGTATCAATGTGCGCCCCTCCTTCTGCCCAACCGGCACGAGAAGCAAGAATGCTGTCACCTCCGCAAAACTCCGCTTCTATCGAGACAGAAAATAATCTGGTTACTATACGCGACCACGTCTCAAAAGAGCCACAGCGCTAAAGGCAGTGTGTGTGGGGGGGTGTACTCACGTCATGCATGGCCGTAGTCGTATGGGGCGGGGGGCGGGGGGGAAGGCGTACGAGGGAGAGGATGGCCAATCCGTTTGTTGTTGGGATACACCTGATTTCCGCTCCCTCTCACTTTCGCTGACCTCATCTGGTTCGTACATACCGTACGGGGAGAAAAGAAGCGGCTACCCTACGACCAACGAGTCACCCGAAAAAAAAAAATAAAACGCCGAAAAACAAAAAAAAAAAAACCGTCCAACCCCCACCAATACCACCCCCCCCCCCCCCCCCCCCCGCTGCCGACGAAATTATCCCAAGAAACGAAACGACTCCACAAAGCAACAAAGGTTTGTTTTCTAATTGCCGTCGTCCACAAGTCGACCGCCCTACACGAGGGAGGGGGGTAAGGTTAAGACAAGGCGCCGCTCATGCTCCTTTGCCGCTGCCGTCTTGCTTCTCCGGCTGCCCCACACCATTTAATGCGGTCGCACACAACAAAAAAACGCAGAAACAGAAGCGAACGGAAGCACCCGACGACGAGGGAGTTGAGGAAGAGGCGCAAAAGGGAAGGGGGAGGGGGGGAGGGGAAAAAGAGGGGGTGGGGGGGTAGGGTTTGGAATCGGCTCGATCTGTATTCGCGCGGCATACTGGTAGTACCTAGCCCCATGTGTTGGGAGAAGAAAACAAACCGAACACCCCCGACGATTCGGCTGCGCGCGGCAAGCTACACGGTACCTGGTGTGTGTGTTCTTCACATTAAACCGTTCTTCTATTCGTCGACCTGGTACACGGTACTGGCGAAGACCATAAACATCACCGAGTACACAGCATGTACCGGCATCCACCAATGCCGTTTCGACGGTCCGGGATTCCCGCGCAGCATGGCCGGCGACTTGTCCTGACATGCTAACCGATTTTCCAAGGGGAGAAACTCCTGCTGTATTGGTCCCTGGCGATTAAAGACAGCTCGCATGTCTCCACAGACTATTACGGGGGACTATAGTAAATAGGACCTACGGTACACACAAAAACCTATATATTCTCCTTTTTTTACTAACAATATTTGGTCCTATTTACTATGGTTCTCCGTAATAGCCACATTTGGCGGATTTTTCCCTACGGGGGATGGGGGACACAATTTTGTTACGGCTAAAAAACTTGTTGTGCGCGGTCGACATTCGCTGCGCGTGAGTACGAGTAATGCCGTAACCTATGATACATCTCTGGTTTTCTCTGCCTATCGTCACCGGTGCCACTCACGTACTCGGCCACTGTAACGTGATCGCCTGTGGAGCCAGTGCTATCTAGGATTGCTGCCCCCTGCTACAGTAGTACCCTGGCTACCACAGGATGCAGGACACAGAGCGCTCATTCCGCAAGCGGTCCTGCTGTCTTGTTTTGATTAGTTTCGTCATTTCCTCGTGCGGCATGGCTCTAGCGTACGCATGGGTCCGAATATCGTAGAGGGTGGAGGTACTCGTGCAACTGCTGTTGTTGCACCCCGCCCCGACAGCAAGCACCCCTGCCTACTCAATAGACAAGAGTCTATCTGATATATATAGACAGAAGCATCCCATGCAGCTTGCAAACATGAAACTTCAAAAAAAAAAACTGGTATATCGGTCGTACAGCTGATTATTTTTACGGTAGAAAAAAGATAGTATAGCTGTCGCTAGGAACTCTCGCGGCAGGATATCTGTAACCGTCGTCAACTTGTGTGTGTGCGTTGCTGGATGGTAAACGGTGGAAATACGGGGGACCACAGTAAATAGGACCAAACATTGTCAGTAAAAATAGGGAAATATAAACCATGTTATTGAGAGTACCGTAGGCCCTACCTAATATGGTCCCCCGTAAATAGTAGTCGTCGTCGTCGTTGTCTCGTCGACACTGCAAAATACGTTTCGCTGTAACAATGGTTGTGGTCGTTGTTCGGTCGCAAGACAGAAGACATCGGATCGGGCTCCAATCCGCTACTACCAGTGTGCTGATATGGCCGTAGTACCGCACACAAGAGAGTAGACGTCAACATCAGGGATCAGGCTCCGATAAGTTACTGCTGTGTCGTCAACGAGTAGTACGACGTACGCGTACAGTGGTATCACACAGCAACAACAGCATCACTGCTGCATCATGCTACTATACATACGCGCGTACTGGTATGCTATCATCCTGGAGTCTGGAGTCAACCTCCAGTCGAAAAAACTAAACCAGCAACACCCGGATGCTGCCGTCGCTTCAGCTGGAGCTGTCCGTGCTCCCGACGGAGTGTTTGGGTCGAGGCTGCCGAGATGTAGCTGTTTCGCCATGGCGCAGCAATCGTACAGCAAGAACAGACCAACAGGACGGAGTCCAGAAACGCGGTCCCGGTGGTTCCCATTCGCGGCTCTGAGCGCGCAGCGGCGGCAGCGCTGTTCAGCTACTTGTCGTTCGATCGATAGCTGCCCGGTTCTTGCTCGTGTTTTTCTTGTTGTTGTCTTTTCAAGCCCGTGGGCACAAACCCCATGCTTTCCAGAAAACGCCTCACCATATACTACCAAAAGTCACGGCGGGGGCTTCAGGCATTTTTTTGGGCACACGATTTTTTTGGCGTCGTCATAATTAGAAACTCGATAATGACAACAGTAATCGAGCCTTCCCCGACTTCCCTTACCTCGTCCTTTGTCGCCGCTTTCTTGGCCGCGTCATCCCCCTCTTTCTGGTCGCCTTCCTGAAAAATTGGGAAGCCACCGACAGAGGCAGGGGAGGGCGGTGAGGGGGGGTTTGTCGGGAGGGAGGGGGGGGGGGGGGGGGAGGCACGATATAGCCTAAAGATGCGTCCTTCCTTCGGTCATCAACAGACCAACGCAAAAACCGGCGCCTTCGCCTGCGGAGAACAAACACCATATTCGACGGACCGACAATGCATATTGACCTGTGGGCCACGTGCCTGCCGACCGCTCGGGTCAGAGCCGCGCGAACCAAAGCCAAGACCCAGGTGGGGAAAACGGCACCGCGGTTCTCTTGGAAGACCCGCGCGGCCGCTGCCAGCTCAGCAAAAACACACACGCACACGCCCCCCCCCCCCCCCCCCCGACAGGCATCCACCTACACCCACCCACGCCCACAAACGCATACAGGCACAAAACCACATGCACATGAGCCTAGGTGATGTAGCGGTGGTGGTGGGCGTGGTGATGGAGCGGTGGCGGTGGTTGTGGTAGTGGTGGTGGTGGCGGGGCGTCGCGGTCACATACGATATTCTCGCTCCGCCTGTCTTCAGTTGCGACGCAACGGCTTCGTGAACGGCCACCAGTACTCGCTTGAACCGCAGTGGCACAGACGACCCCCGCGGCGTTGCAAGCCCCGTATGGCCCCTGTATGGCCCCTGTCGCTTTGCCCGAAGACAGTGTCGCACGCTTTACCCATCGAGGAGAAGCCTGCACCCCCGCTGCTGCCGCCGTCGCCACCGCAAACCTTGCGTGGAAAAGCGAGACTACTCCCCCCCCCCCGTACTTTTCGCAACGCCTTCGGACAGAAATATCCGGGACTTGTTCGCTCCCCATTATTGGTCAGGGAGGCAAAACAAGGTCCGCAGGTCGGACAAAACAAACAAAAAAAAAACCCCTGAAAAACGGTGCAACCGCGTCTTTTCGCCCGTTTCCACCTGTTTTCACCCGTTTCGGCTCCGGGTTACACGGGTTAGGCTGGGTCTACGCCCGTGCTTTCATCAACCAGGAAGAGCGCAGAACGAGAACAGCCCCACCCATGGAAGATCTGTCAAAACGTGATGTAAATAGGAATCTTCTCCCTCTTCCAGGGTAACAATTTCCTCTTCATCTCACGAGCCAACCAGTCCCTGTCCACTAAGCGGACCCAATCTTGGCACGTAGATCAGTCCCCGGCAAGATCAAACCACCTTCTTGCTTCGGTCACCAATTCTGGTCTATTCAAACTCCCAAACCACCAGTCATTGAGTCTGACGACCAGTTTTTAGTACTCTCAATTCTTGGCCTGCCGACCAGTCTCGGGCCTACATCTTACGCGCTTAGCTTGATCTGGCAATCAGTCCCTGCCTCTAGTGGGAACCGTTCTTCGCCTATGGCGATCCCTCCCTGTGTACCTCAATCGCCTTTTTATATTTGATCACCAGCCAGAGTCTCTAAAAAAACGCCTTGGTTCTTGGCCTGACCTTCATCAGCCCCTGTCTATTTCTTACGCGACATTCTTGTCAGTCTGTCTTCTTGCTGGCTTAGCTTGATCTGGCGACCAGTCCTTACCTACATAGCGAGCCATTCTTAGCCAGCCCACTGTAGCGACCCCTCCCTGTTTACCTCAACCGCCTTCGTGATTTTCAAAACCAGTCAGTATCCATCGAACCCGCCATTATTGGCCAGACGACCACCAACTGTCTATTTCTTTACACGCTATTATTGGTCTTTCGACCAGTCAGCCTGTCCTATGCGCTAAATCTCGACAAGAAAAAATAGTCCGTTCTTGGCCCAGCGACAAGGTTCCTGCTGATTTCGTTTTTTTTTTCAACTTGACCGCCAGTCCGTGTCTTAACTCAACCGCCCTTCGCCCTTCTTGGCCTGACGCCCAGCCCATATTTTCACATTAAGTCCCACGCTTGGCCCCTGGCGAGCAGTCCCTGTCTAGTTAACCCCTTTAGAGCTGCAGTCCCGTTTTGGGGACGAACTACTTGGAATTTGAGTGCTTTGTCCCCAAAACGGGACTGCCCGTCCTAATAGGGTTAACACGCCATTCTCCATCTCGCAATCAGTTCTCGTTTTTCTCACGACTCAACCCGTCCCTGTCTTATCTTACGGGGCGTTCTGCGCGTGGCGGCCAGTCCTTCCTTATTCTCCTCAACCTTCTTACAGCCGAAAAAACAACTCAAACTTCAAGTACACTTGCCCCCCAAATGTGGGTGCAGTGGTGAAGAAGGGGCTAAGCGCCACTCTCTGGTCGGGCGACCACCCCATTTCAAAGTTGAGCGACGTTCTGTCTCAAACATACCCCTTACCCTTGCGACCAGCCCTTGCCTGCTACTGGTACTGTAGAATCTTAGGCGCCTACCAGATCCTGCTGGACGACGAGGGAGTCTTGGACAGTTGGCCAGCTTATACGCCAAATCGCACCGGTAACTCTCGGTCGAACCTGGCACATACCACAACTGGCCTGGCGACAGGCCCTTCTCTTCTATGGTATCATCCTTCACGCCACTCTTCGCCTGACAACCAATACCGGACTGAAGGCGCCGCCCTCATTTTGTCCTGGCAGCCAAACCACACACTCTCTCTAGTATAATCTCAGGCCCTACCGAACCCGTCCCTTCCGGCTACAATATCTCGTCGAGTCATTTCTAGCCTGGTCACACAACTCCGTGTCAGACATACGTGCCACTCTTGGCCTGGCCACATACTTCCTGTCTTAACCCTACGCGCAATGCTAGGCCTAGCGAGTGCCGTTTTGCCCCCGAAACAAATGCACCCATATATAGGCCAAGTCAAGCCAAGACAGGCCACGCCGGCCCGCGCCAGGCCAAGCGCTGAGAGCGGAGGCTTTCCACGGCGAGGTGTCGGCTACGCGCGAGAACGTGGAGCGATCAGAAGCGATCCGATCTGACGAAAACCTCTCGAAGAGCGACGCGCCCCCAAGAAAACGAGTCGACTGACGAATGAGGACGGCGGTGGAGGGCTTACCACGATTCAAACAAAACAGCAGGGAAGAGGGTGTAAGCAGTGCGCCATGCGCGAGCAGCCACCCTCATAACGGGACAAGAAAGCAAAAAAAGACGTTTCCACACAAAAGTCAGGCGCAAACCATGGGGGAGTCGAGCGCTCGAAGCGATCTGTACCATCTTGGAGGCGTTTTTATGGCGGGCATGTTTTATATCGCAGGCGATCGATCGGCTGTCGGTAAACCAAACCTTCAGTTAGTTCAAACTTACGTCAGTTGATGCCGTGCATCTTTCACGGCAACAAAAAATAGCGGCCGTCCTCACCTTTGCGCTTTCGTCTTTGACTACATCTAGCCCGTCCATGTCCTTGTACCGGATCTGTCCGAGGCCAAACGCGTCACAGAAAACACAGGGGGGGGGGGGGGGGGGGGTAGCTTACCAAACACGCGGAGAAGGAGGAGGAGGAGGAGGAGGCGGCGGACACGGTAAAGCACCGCGGTTTTTTCTCCCTACATACTCGTAGCGCGTCGGGAGTGACACTGTATTCAAACGGTGAGGGTAGCAATGTTTACGAGTTGAGCTGGAACGTAAAAGTGCTCATGAACAAAAAACAGAATGCTTCTGGACACGAGAAGGAGAGGAGAAAAACACAAAAAAAAAAGTCTAAGGAAAGACAAAGCAAGGGTGAAAACACACACACAAAAAAGTAATACAGACGGGATCGACAAGAGACATGGGGAGACCAGAAAACAATAGATATATATATACACGAAAGAAAGAGACACAAACGACACACGATGTGAGGTTAACGTGACATGATATCAAGAAAACGACTACGCATACACGTACTTGTTTTTTATATTTAAAGAAAAACAAACAGAAGATGTGCACGTAAAACATTTGTTGTTTTTGGAAGACCATACAAAAAACCGCAGTAAAGTGCTGACCTTGTTGTTGACGAGGTCGTGCAGCGCCGCCACCGACCGGATGAGAGCCGAGACGTAGATGACCAGGTGCATGTCGTTGGTCTTGACAAGCATAGATCGGACCAGCTCGTCCACGTTGAGGTTCGGGAGTAGGTTGAAGATGTTCTGCATGTTGTACACGATCTGCCGAGCGATGGCGGAAAGAGAAAGCACGCACGGCGACAATGCCCAGTAGAACTTACTACATATTCAAGATTTGGTCTGAGTGGCTTAGGGTCGGGTTAGGGTTGCTCTGATTGGCGTAGGGTTAGGGTTCGGGTTAGGGTTGGTTCTATTCGTTTCGTACACAGTTAGGGTGAAAATGGCGTGTATTCCACCGCAATATCATGTCTCGCCTTTTTCGTACAGATTGGGACAACCGAATATATATATAAGTATATACGAGTACATCCCGGAAATCGTTTTTTCCAGACTATCGTGATTAAACAATACATTCAGGCTTTAAAGTTCGATCGACGATTGCTCGTGATGTGGGTAGACTTTTCTCTTCATGGATCGTGGTCATGGCCGTATGATTGCCGTGGGTAAAGGACTTCAGCATATTTTTTGAAAAACTCAGAATTGAAAGAGAAACGGCCGAAGAAGCCATATATTTTTCACGTCTTGTCGCGCAGTCATAGTCGTCTCCATGAGTCCAAGACACTGTAATGGGACTGCATGCTCTGGGTTTATATAAGCCTCTCTGTCACCTTAAACCATTTTCAAATCCATATTGTTGCAGAGGAGAAATCTGCTTCCAAGAATTGCCACTTTGGCTGATAATGTTTTATGCGTCTTCCATACCAGGCAACAAGAAAACAACCCCCACTAATGTAACATAAAACTATCAACAGCAGTCACCTTGGTAGCAGCAGGTTTTCGTTATCGCAGGTCCCCCCAGCGTTTCCTTTTTAATATTCCTTTCCACTGCCTGCTGTGTAGCTAAAGCCAAGGGTCGGTTTCATATTACTATTTAATTCAAATCGTCCTTATCTTTACGGACAGGAAGATAAATCTACAGGCGTACGATGGAATTTTATTCGCGCATGTCAAGAGGTAGACTATTGAGCAACAGCCATGATGGCCGCTGCTGCCGCCGCTGCTGCTACTCGCACAGACAGCAACGCGAGCTAGATCTTCGCCGGGTATAGGCTGCTGCAGCCTGCAGTTGGTTCGTGGTCGCCGGGCATGAGCTGCGGCTGCGGTTTCGGTTTTCAAGAATAGCTCAACACGGAAGAACGCGAGAGCTTTCAACCTATGGATCTCTACCCGATTACACAAGTTTTTTATTCCCCGTTCACCACGCTATATCATAGATAAAAAAAAACGGCTAAGATGTGGTCAGAGCTCTGCACACGTTAGTAGCAGCAGCCAAGCCTGCTGCTCCAGCCGGCGAAACATCGTGAGCGGGATCGCCGTCGTGCACGGGCTGCGGCAGGTCATCCTGCCGCTGCTGACCGTACGACTGTCGGGGTTCCTGCTGCTACAGTTGCTTGCTGCTGCTGTTGGTTTTGGCCCACCCAGAGCGGCTCCTACCGTGGCGTGTGCGCAGTCATCGCTATTAGAGCTAGAATTTCGATGGGCGAGCGGGCCTGGAATGCCTCGCTTAATTGTGGGCTGTGGGTATGTGTCGTAGGGGGTGAGTGCTCACCCAGGCGTTATTGTTCAAGGTGCAAGCGGCATCACGAGCAGAGACTACAGACAGCTCGAACGAAGTCGTTCCAACATCACTCCCGATGCTCAAGCACGAGTACCAAGGGAGCTGGGCTTTGAGTGAGTCATATTCATGACGAGGATGCTTCCCTGCTTCTGATTGGCTTATTTTCTTGTGTTCAAGAGTTTCATTTTCGATTTCAACTTTTTTGGGCGACAAAAAAATCTCCGGTAACGGCAGAAGATTACGCGTTCATTTTCACCCTTGACAGTGTGTATCAACCATTTCCTCAAAAATGTGGTATGTATGATAAGCAACCCTCACAATGGCAACGGAGCAGGAACAACGCGGTCGACAGCTCGTCACGAAGCCGAGGAGGTGTCGCTGGTGCTTGCTTGCTACGTCAGGGGTGGGTGCACCTATTTTTTTCCGAGGCTCTTTTCACTTAAGAAACCCGTATACCCCCCACCCGAAAAACGGACCTTAAGAGAAATGAAAGTGCAGCCCGATGGACAAATTCCATGGCCTACAGTAAGGCAAAAATAATCAGACACGTCCAAAGGTTGATATGGATCAATTTCTTGCTGAGGTTTTATACTCGAGAAGCTCTACACTACTAGTTTGTCGTTACGAAGTCGCCTGAAAAAGGATTATGAAAAAAAACGTTGAAAGCGCAATGGTTGATCAACAATCCCATGGCCCAATAGGGCGTACAAATACTGATATCGCGAAAAAAACAACGTTCAGACGAATTTGGGTTAACGAGTCCCGTCATTCAGAAGAACAAAATGCCGAAATGCGCTACCTCCATCGTAGAACGCGTTAAAACACTATACAACTGATGATAGACCCTCAGTCGAGGGCCCTCGTCAGCCAGAAATGTTTCGGCTAAAAGTGAACACCCCTACATCATAGGACGCGTGCGCGCTGCTGCTGCCTGTCTGTCTCTCTGTCGCGTACTGCATACGCCGGTTTTGCCATGCACGGCGAGGCCTGGCCTAAGCAAAAGGGGCCCCGGATTTTTTACTATACAAGTTTCCGAGATGCTCTTTGTGTTTGTTGCTTAGAGAGAGAATGTCATGGCGTGTTCGAAAAGGCTCAAACGGCGTCAATCCGATGAAACAGTGCGGCGGTGGTTGGAGAATGACGTGTTTTAAAGCATCGAAACGCAAGCATGGTTACGAGACAACGCTGTGTATGCTGTTCCTAGATATATAGATAACAAAAGCCGTATTTACATGCCCCAAAGCGTGCGGTCGTAGCGTCTGGTAGGTAGTAGTACCTAGAGAAAGGCAGCGCCTGAAACAAGCTCCTGTAAAGCTCCTCACTCCCTCCTTTTCTCACGAATCCTCATCCCTCACCTGATTGTTCACGGGCAGCTTGCCGTCAAGAACGTTCCTGAGATAGGTCTGCATCTCCTCTAGCTTCGCCTTCAACCCGCTCAACGCCGACAGCTTGTGCTTGATCTGGTCAACAAAAAACAGAAACAAAAAATAGTGGAACACAAAAACTAATGGCAGGGAGTGGGGAGCATGTTCTGCTCCTTGGCGCTGCCCGTCAAACACTTCCGAACCACTTTTTTAGGGGGAAACCTGTACGAATTCCGAACCATTTTTTTTCGTCGGAGACACCCTTGATATTTGATACCAGGTACATGTGTATCGGAGACATCTTCTTGTGTACTTGGTCATGGTAATAAACCTTGGGAATTCACTGGGAAAAAGTGACGACAAAAAATGGTCATTAGAGCATTGGTCGTACGAAGTAGCCAGGCCGCTGGAGTAGATGTGCCACAAGTGTAACATGGTGTACCTAGGGAGATTAACGACACTCGCGCAGCACGAGGATACAGTAGTACCCGTCCCTCTGCAGTGCCGGTATGCGCCAGCCAACAATACCGACACCTTAGCGGCAACCGGCCCTACTCCGCACACCGCCACACTGGTTAGTCCTATCCGCACCACGCGATTTTACAGGCACTATAGCGGGTAGTCAGCACTACTCAACCGGCACTAAAAACGGACCACTATTGGTACACATCTATCAACAGTACAGACGGTTGATGCACACCCACACTTTTTAGATATCTACACCTGGGTCGCAAAAGGGTTAGTATACACTACATGTACTACCTACTGTACGTACAGGAGATACTCCCACATCATACCTACAAAACGAGGCAGAGACGGAGAAAGAGGAGGGGAACACACCTAAAAAAACAATACAGAGAAGGGGATAAATGTTACTGAACACTATTAACAGACCAATTCACAGTACAGCATCCCGCGAAATTATACACAACAACAGGCGTCAGGATGAGTACAAGCACCCACCCCTAACACCCCCATCGCTAAGGGCCTGCCCTCCCACCATTGTCTGCACAGCTGTCTCACCTGATTGGCCAAGCTTGAAACCGAAGGGTCGTTGATATCGCGCAGAAGGTGTTCCACCCCCACCTCTTCCGCTTCAAGTGCGCCTGCAAGGAGGATCGAAACCCCGTCGGTACAGCGCGGATGGGGGGCAGGGAAGGTGTGTGGGGGGGGGGGGGGGAAGATGATGAAAAATCTCGGCGATGAGGAAAATGCGAACGGCGGACTGGTGTCGGCCTTTACTATGGCGAGAGGCGAGGCGGTACATTGAGTCATCATCAGTCAGTCGGAAACACGAAAAAAGGAAACATAACAGGAAACAGATCAGGACCAGGAGGACCAGCACCAGCATCAGCACCGGAAGCGACCAGGACTATGCCAGTAGTGCCGACACAATCAGTACGTACGATACGCACTACGCAAAACCGCCGCCGACAAAAATCCACAAAATACTATAAACAACAGTCCTGCTTCCACTTCAGTGCGGCGCCTTGCCAGACGACAACCGCACTAAAGTGAGGCTCCGAACCACCCCCATGAAAACGGTCCTGTACAGCCAAGTCGTGACAAGCGATTTTCACCGCACTATATAGGGCACCCGCACTACACTGGAGGCTATTGCACTATCACAGGGCCACGACTGCTTGTGCAACACCACTCCCGCAACCATAGCCACAGCGAAAACGTCATAATCACCTCCATCAACACCAATGCCAGCACCAGCACCAACACCGACACAGCCACATCGAAGCACAACCAACACCATCACGGAAGGCCAGCGGGACATAACACGCGCCAAAAGCAGCAGCAGGCGAGTATTCCTCCTCGCTGCCAGCTTTGCCAGCCTCTCCCTCCTCGCCCCTTCCCTCGTAACCTCCCCTCTTCTTCCCTTCCCTTCCCTTCTCTTCTCCGCCCCTCTCTTCTAATCTTCAATATTTCCTCACATCTTCCCTCCCCTTCCCTTCCACCACCCCCCCATGCGAGGGTTGCTTAATACTTACTCAAGACAATGGTTGTCACGCATTGTGTACTAGACGAATAGTAGTTAACCTTGACCCGAACCCTAAGCCAACCAGACCAACCCTAACCCTGACCCTCAGCCAATCAGACAAAATCTCGAATAAGTTGTAAGCTCTACCGCCCCATGCCCCCACCCCCCTTCATTCGACGCTCTCTTACATTCCAAGAAAGTACGCCTCATAAGCGGTTCTTAGTATAATAGGATGCTGCTCACCCTTCATGCAACTCGCCTAACATCTCACGGCGCTTGCTTCGCGCTTGGTGCAAGCACTATCTGCCTGGTTGATGAAAAACCGACGTGCCCCGCCCATTGCGATTCGCGCAATGTCTCAGGGCGTTTCACGCTTGGCGCAAGCAAGGCCTGCCTGGTCGGTGAAAACCCACCGTGCATCGCCCCGGCACAGTAGGGATGTGAGGGTCCATGGCCATATACGACTACGGCCATGCCTGACATGAGTACACCCTCCCCTCCCGTTGTCTCACCTACGCTCGAGGCCAAGTGCTTGAAAGTCTTCTGTATCTCTTTTCCGTCCGCCTCGACTTCCTCGCTTGTCACGTACGCCGTCGTAGGGATGCCTTCCACGCCAGGTCTTACGTCGATGATCACGTAGACCGGGTTCGGGCAGAACCGCCTGTAGACCGGGGAGAGAAGACAGGAAAGATCAGTGGCAAATAATAAGGTATACAGATACAATACCAGGTGTATATCAGGTATGATACTATATACTGTAAACGACAGGGTAGCGCTCGCTAGGAATTGGCGCTCCTGGTCGATCTTCGTGATTTTCGTCAACCAACCGTGGCACGCCGTCAATCGCGGTTGAGTCGCGATCGCCGAGCTGCTGTAGTTTTCGGCGGTGTGTTTTCTCTAGTGCGGCGGGATTTTGCGCCGGTTTTAAGGCGAACAATGATTATGGTTGGTGGTTGGTGGTTTGGTTGTTGGGTCGTTTGTAATCTGTTAGTTTGTCGTGATTGGAAAAAAACGAAAACGAAAACGAGAGAGTTTCAGTCCGAAGAACGGACGAGACGGCGCGGAGATCCGGCTCTTCGCCCAGCCCAAAGCTAGGCATGGCCAATACGTACATACATACCTGGTATATATTTTTAACCACTTTAACTTGCACTTTCCAGCTCTCTGGACAAAGCCGGGATGACAGGTGTATCTTCTCTCCCCCCGCTCGGTCATACGACTACGGCCAGGCATGACGATAGATACACCCCCAACCCCAACCCCCCCCCCCGGTACTTGCAGAGGAAGGGTTCATTCAGCATTCTCACTGCTCGTCGATCGATGTTCATCGAATTTTGCTCAACTCACGCTCTCGCGCTTAAGGCGGCCGTGCTTCCCTAAGAGATAGGGCTGGGCCCTGGTCCAGTATGTACCGCCAGCACTACTGTACTGGCAGAGGAGGGTGCCAGGGTTGCCAGTACTTTTCGACTAATACAATGATCTGCTGCTTCGAAGATTTAATCGTAATTTTGATTCCGTAAAATTCAATGTAGTATTTTTTATCTCTGAAGTGGGGTCAGACATATCAGGGCTCTTGACGGGCCATGACCCGACCCGCGCGTCAGGTCAGCAAGTATTTGAAAGATCACGGGTCGGATCGGGTCGGGTCTGGTCCGGTAAGGATGTCCCGACCCGACCCGCGACGTTTGACCCGACCCGTGAACAGCAAGCTATATGTGTCTCTCTCTTTCTCACTTGAAGAGTTCGGCGATCTGCAAGTCGTTCTCTCGAATCTTCGGCCCTGTGCTATAGAACCCGCAGATTCGCTCCTTCGCAGCCACCTTCTTGAACATCGCAAACATGCCTGCCAACAGCATGAAAACCGGAGTGCAGCACAAGATCAAAACTGAAAATACCTCTAAAAAAAGCGAGAGGGCAGGCATTGACAAGACTACTGTAGACGTCAACCCAAGACGTCTTGGAGAAAACAAAACAAAACAAGCCTAGCCTCTCCTCCTCACCTGTTTCCCCCCTTAAATATGGTCTTTCGCGGCCACCTCAATGAACATCGCAAACATACATGCCTGCCACCCAGCACCAAAAAAACAGAGCGCGATCTATGTTGACCGAAAATTCGAAAAAAACAAAGCGAGACGGTGGCAGTGACGGGGAATTAATCTGCTGTAGTGTTTAGACGTCAACCCGATACACCTAGAAAAAAAAGGAGAGCCTACCGCCCCCCCCCCCCCCCCCCCCCCCCCCATCCCCCGTCTTATACCCTAAGAAGAATACGAACTCCTGCCTCCACCCCGCACCCCAATTTCTGCCAACACCGGTGGACTTGCTTGCATCGAGATGTACCTACTCCAATCGGTCGTTTTCCACGCGATCATCGCACGTATCGATTCAAGCCAGAGTCTTAAGCCTTCGCGTTCATCTCCGAAAAAAAAAATGCGCCGCACGTACAGCCGGAGCCACAGTTAGTAGAGCAGCAAAGACAGCTAGCTCAGCAAGGCAAAAACATCGAGCAAAAAACTCTCCACAAACCACAAGAGCCCCTGTCGGGGACTTCAGAGGGAAGAAACACGTGACGAAATCAAATGTACCGTTACGGAGAGTCATAGTCATCAGGACCCATCATACAGACAAAAACCTGTATATTACAGCATTTTTAACAAAGCACAGTTGGTCCTGCTTACTGTGTTCCCCCATACTACCAAGTATATAAATTGTTTCGAAGACGCGTGTTCGCCGTAGAGAGGCAGCACCTGTTAAAAAACGTCGTGAGGCTACTCACTAGACTATCGTATACGAGCTCCACACCTCACCACAAACCTACTTCAGAGAAAAGCTAAAAAGTTGCAACTCGACGAACGATCCTGAAGCCTGCTGTGGGCACATCGCGGATGATATTACGGGGGACCATAGTAAACAGGACCTACAGTAGAGACAAAAACCTATATATTTTCCTATTTTTACCAACAAGATTTGGTCCTATTTACTATGGTCCCCCGCAATAGCGTGAAGCACTGATGGTATTCCAACAATATTGGCTACGAGGATCCCAGGCAAATTTTGGCCAATAAGAGCTACCTCTATCGTATCGCGCGTCCGCATCGGCCACAAAACGCAGATCGAGCCGATCGCATGCGTCTGTACTACGTGAAGGAGGACAGTCAAGCCGGTCTTGTTCTCACCTTCCAAGAAGTTGTGGTCGAGGTACCAGATGGAAGGGTTGCGGGGGTCCTCTTCGAACGGCACCGCGAAGCTGGGACAGGGACACAAAACAAACACACACACACACAAAAACAAAAAAAAAAACGGAGCGACAAAAAACACAAAATAGAAGCAGAAACACGCGAAATAGACGGCCAATCAAATGATAGGAAGAAGCGTGTCGCGACTGGGGTGTGAACGAAACGAACAAAAAAAGCAGAACAAACACACTAACTTGAACACGGCAGCTACTGATAATCAAATGATGGGGGGAGAATAAGCCAATCAGGACAGAGGGGCAAAAAAACAAGCGAACGAAAGCAAATCCACACAAAACCAAAACAAACGGACACGTGCAAAACGAGTGGCCAATCAAATGACGGGGAACGGACACGTGCAAACGAGTGGCTAATCAAATGACGTGGAGAAGAACCCGATCGCTGCACAAACAAAAGTAAAACCGTAAAAAAAAAAAAACGAAACGCAACCACGACCAGGCGGCCAACGAGTGTACGGGGAGAAGTGGTGTGAAAGGGCGTTCTCAGCGGCCTCCACTGCTGCCCCCGAAGCTGCCAAAATGACAGCCTTTTTGCGAAAATGACAGCATTTTTGCGAAAATGACAGAATTTTGTGCCGACAGCGACGGCAACGACACCGGTAGCAGTAAAAGTCGCAGCAGCAGCAGCAGCAGCAGCAGCAGCAGTAGCAGCAGTAGCGGAACTATGACAACAGCGGCAAACGTAAATAGCTCAGGAACAGCGACGGGACACAAAACTATTATACCAATATATAGAAAGAAACACAGTATTTTGCGCGATACTTCATTTTTTCTTGTGTCGACCCCTTCCATCAGAAACCGGGCTAATTTTATTGTTTTGTTTTTCAACATCAAACCACCCAAGCGAGACAACAACGAAACAAACATCCATCACCAATGCCACCGCCAGCACACACACCAACACCACCACTTCTGATGCCGCCAACACCACCACTAATACCAACACCGCCTACATCACCAGCACAAATACACCAACACCGCCACCGTCAACACCACTCATATACCAACACCGCCTACACCAGCACCACCAATATACCAACACCGCCTACGTCAACACCACTAACATACTAACACCGCCTACACCAACACCACTAATACACCAACACCACCAATATACCAACACCGCCTACGTCAACACCACTAACATACTAACACCGCCTACACCAACACCACCAATATACCAACACCGCCCACGTCAACACCACTAACACACTACTAACACCGCCTACAACACCACGAATACACCAACACCGCCTACACCAACAACAGCACTAATACACCAACACCACCTACGTCAACACCACTAACATACCAACACCGCCTACACCAACAACAGCACTAATACACCAACACCACTAGCCACCACCGCCTACACCCAGAACAGCACTAATATGCCCACACCGCCTACACCACCACTACTAATATACCAACACCTACACACCTACATAACACCGCCTACTAACAAACACACCAACACCGCCTACATCAACACCACTAACACACCAACACCGCCTACATCAATAACGGCACTATTACGGGGGGGCATAACAAATAGGACCGACGGTACACACAAAAACCTATCTATTTACCTTTTTTTTAGGAACAATACTTGGTCCTATTTACTATGGCCCCTCGTAACAACAAACACCAATACCACCCACGCAGCCAACATCGCCAACACCACCCCACCCGCCCCGCCCCGCAAGTGGTTCTTCGTAGGTTGCAGCTCCCGCTTCTTGCGACTCGCCGAACACCTCACGGCGCTTCGCACTTGGTGCAAGCAACGTCTGCTTGGTCGGTGAAAACCCAACGTGCTCCGTCCCGGCATTTTAGGGATGCGGGATGCGAGGGTCTGTGGTTCATACGACTACGGCCATGAATGGCAAGAGTACACCCAACCCGATGTGCTCCGTCCCGGCGTTGTAATGATCCGAGGGTCTATGTTTCGTACGACTACGGCCATGCACGACATGAGTACACCCTCCTCACCCTCCCACCACCACCACCACCACCACAACACACAAAAAAAAACACAGGCAGCCTTACCAACGAGCCTAAAATACCGTGCGTCCCACCTGTTCGTCACATCCACCGTACCCTTGTACTTCGACCCAAGGAGTACCCCAACGACCCGCTTCCTGGTGTCTTTTGCCACGCGATTGTAGTGATCTACAGTTGACAGGAGCACCAAGGGGTGTACAACCACCTTCGGAGGGGGCAACAACAGGTCAAATAGGGGGAAGGGCGGGGGGCGGGGGCGGTGATTTTCGTGACCTTTTTGGAACAATGATTCTGCCAGATTGCGTTATATTCCTGGTGTCCTTAGCCATGCAATTGTAGTCATCTACGAAGTACTAAGGGGTGTACAACCACCTTCGACGGGGGGAAACAACAGGACAAGGGGGTGGGGGGGGAGAGCTGGACGAATAACCAGAAAAAACGCGAAAAAAAAATACCAATGAGATGGATGAACCTCAAGCAATGGGCAAGACAGTGAGCATCCCACTTCCCAGCGCGTAGCACAATCATGAGGCTGGTACAACTCGTCGCTCGTCGCATCTAACGGGGGGCGCAGTCAACTCAACTAAGAGTATTCCCCTTGACAAGAGGAACACCCCGATGACAGCCAAGTGTCACCAAAACCCAAATTACCTGTGAAAAAACACTCTCGCAACCCCAACCGAACCGAACCACATCAACCCCCCCCCCCCCCCCCCCCCCCTCCCCCCCATGTCACGCCCACGAGACAAGGCATGGCACCACAACTACACTACATGGCACCAACTCACGACCACGGCCATGCATGGTGATGAGTACACCCCCTTTCCCCCCCCCCCCCCTACCAAAACCACCGAACAAAAACCGAAACAAACCAAGCCAAGCCAATCAAACCACACAGAATCAACCAAGCCCGAAACAACTTAAATCGAATCGAATCAGATCAGACCAGACCACACCAAAACCAGCCCACCCCCCACCCTAACCCACCCCTTCCCACCAGACATGCTACTATTACGGGGGACCATAGTAAATAGGACCTATGGTACACACGTAGACCAATATATTTATATGTTTTCACTGACAATATTTGGTCCTAATTACCATGGTCCCCCGTAATACTATTATTAATAGTAGGAGACCACGGTTTGAGGCCTTTACTGACCGCTCCCTGCCCTTAATACCCTAAATCTAGTACATTCACCCTTTTAGTATACCAGTATACTGCAGTCCCTTTTTGGGGACAAAGCACTCAAATTCTAAGTAGTTTGTCCCCAAAACGGGATTGCGGTCCTAAAAGGGGCATCACTGCTGCCGGCTTGACGGGCTCAAAAAGATGTATACAATCAAAGTATCGCACATTAGCTTGCAAACATGAGAGTTTCGGCGAAATCCTCCATCTCGCAGCTGAATGATTTTGTGTATTAAACATGTACGCAACACAAAAAACAAAAAACGAAACAACCATATCTGCTCTCCACCAAAGCAAATCAACTCACTACAAAACCCGTCAACCGGTCCTTATTTTTTTTTTCTCGTTATTTATCCACCGGCGGATTGGTAAAAATAGAGCTTAGTAAACAACGAAACGACCATATTTGCTCCCCAACAAAAACAAATCAACTCACTACAAACCCGTCAACAGGTCTTCTTTTAGTAGTTGTTCTCTGTCCTCCAGCGGATTGGCAGATACAGAGTTTTTAACGTTTCTATTAATAGTACTTACTGCAGTCCCGTTTAGGGGACAAACCACTCACATTCCATCTAAGTAGTTTGTCCCCAAAATGGGACTGCAGTACTAGAAGGGTCAAGGTCATGACACTTTCACATAGAAAAACGCGTCCTGTGTCAAAGTGGTCACGCCGCTCACCTCCTCTATCACTTTGGGAGTCACCACCGCAGCAGCCGCCTCCGCCCCCCCCGGTGCTGCTTTCCCAGCCCCCTCGTCCCCCGCCCCGGCATCGCGCCCGCCATCTCCCCACTTCGCTCCCTCAGCCTGGCCAGCCTTATCATCATTTTTTTCCCGCCATGCTCCCCTAATGCGCGCCGAAACAAAAACGCCTCCGCCGAAAAACACGCCTTCGCGGTACCGTTGGGCAAACGCCCACCCTGCCCTTTTAGCAAAACACAGCCCTGCGGCTCCTGTAAGAAAGGGGGAAAAGGGGGGAGGCGGTGGTCGATCAGCCAATGAGAGGGGCGGGTTTCTAGTCACATAGAAAGTGGTAGGAGTGAGGATGGCGGCGGTTCCTTGGAGATAGAAGGAGGGGAAGAGAGCCGATGGACAAGGCGGGTTTCTAATAAGATGGAAGGCGGTGGGGGTGGGGATAGTGGCGGCTCCTTCGAGAGGTAGGGGAACAAGAGGATGATGGACAAAGCGCGTTTCTAGTCAGATATAAGGTGGTGGGGGTGGGAGTGGGGGTGGTGGCAGCTCCTTGGAGAGAGGTGAAGGAGGGAATCAATGGACTATGCGGGTTTCTACAGTAGTCAGATAAAAGGCGGTAAGGATGAAGGGTGGGGACGGGGGGCGGGGACGGGAAGGGGGGAGGGGGCATCGAGAGCGAGAACAGTGAGTAGTGAACCCACTGGCTGCCGGCAAGCATGGGCTTAGGAACTCACTGTTGTCAACGAACAAATGGTGCTGTACCTTCGCCACTTGCCAAGGAGAAGGGACGGGGGAAGGGTAGGGTCGTACTACTGTAGTCTAGACCTTAACCTTCCCGTTTCTTCGTTTCTTGAACTTTCATTCTGCGCAGCCTGTACTCGAAATTCACAACGATCTGCCACGCTTTTTCTTCGCTTTTTTCTTGCACCGAAAGCTGTCCTTCTGTGTACATAGACTATTTGTTTTCATGAACAAGCACAAGAACAGTTGTCTGTTATGAATACGATACTGGTAATCTGGTAAGTTTCCCACCATCTTTCACGTTTTTTTTGCTCGCTTTTTTTTTGCCCTGAAGTTTGTCCGTCTACACAGAGTAGTTTGACAACAATGTGGGAACCACTTGATGACCTAGATCTTCCAGGACAGATAGATCCCTGGTACAAATAGATCTCTGGTCTCAATGATCTAGTCCATGCCGCCGGGTGGGAACGGCATAATGTGCATTATGTAGCACATGTTTCGTGGGTTGGATCTGCCCTATAAGGCAGATCCTGCACAACCTCTCACAACGGCAGCTGAGGAACTAGATCATCTACTGTACATAGATCATGATCTATCTGATCTGTCCGAAGTGTCCAAAGATTTATCACGTTTCATTGAACCGAAAGTTATCCATGATAGTTCAGTGTCCGTAATCGACAATCGATTATATAGTGCAATATTTGTCTTCCTGCGCAGTAATTGCCAACGATCCGTCGCGTTTCTCTCGCGTTCTTGTACCAAAAAACAAAATGTCCTGCGCACGCAGCACTTGACAACGATCTGTCACGTTTCTCTCGTGATGCTTGTACCGAACGTTCTCCCTGGTTTGTTGTGCACCATGTGCCTGGGTAATTGCCAACGATATTCCACGAGTCTCTCATTTTCTGGTGTACCGATATCAATTTCTCGTCCGGTATAAGGTGCCTGGCAATTGCCAACGATCTTGTCACGTTTCTCTCGCTTTCTTGTACCAAAATTTGTCCCTAGTGCGCAGCCACTGACAACGATCTGTCATGCGCTTTTTTCGTTTTTTTCCGAACGTTGTCCAGTACTGTTTTCAGCACCTGGTCGTACCTGGAAAATAAAATTTGCAAATGATCTGTCGCGTTTCTCTCGCTTTCTTGTACCAACAGCAGTTGTCCTTCTGTCTCGCGCTTTCCGCTAATCATTTTTCATGCAAGAAAAAGCCCTACGTACGACGAGCATGCACTCGGTGAGACTTGAACCCACAATTGATCTTGACACAGCAGTCACGCGGACCACCTACCAAGCCACCGGGGACGTCGGCTTCTTCACAGCAGTAGTAATTATTGCCATGTAAATAGCGATCTGTACCGAAAATGCTGCTTCAGGCGCAATATTGGGCAACGATCCGTGATCTGTCACGCTTCTCTCTCTCTTTCTTGAGCCGAAAGTTGTGCTCCTGATCGGTAATTCCTACCAGCAACGATCCCATGCTTCTCTCGCTTTCTTGTATCGCAAGTCGTCCATCTGCGCACAGACGATCTGTCACGTTTCTCTCGCTTTCGTCCTTCTTGCACCGAAACGTGCCGACTATCAATATTAATATTCCCGTTGTCCAGCCAGCAATTGGCAACGATCAGTATTTACTGCGCGTATCCTCGGGGCGAGCCGGGGCGGCGGGGGGGTCGGAACAAGGGTAAGTACCAATCCCCCCCTCGGTCGCAACCTACGAGGTAATGGCTGCAGTCATGATCGACGACCGGTCACCGATGCAGTGCGCTCGCGTGCTCGCTCACAAGAACAAACATCCTGCGCCACCACTGCTCACCGCTGCCGCTGGATGCTTCTCACATCCACACTGGAACAAAACTGCGAAGCGTAGGCATCTATCATTAACTTCGCTGTATACCAGCGCCGTTGTCTCAACCAATCCTTACTCTCGGTGGTCCATTGCAACCGCTGCTGCTGTGGTTGGTGACATTGACGTGCTCGCTGCGCTGCGCTGTGCCACGTTACTCGTACGTAGCGCAACCGGTGCTCCCCCGCAAACAGAAGACAGAGGACAGCAAAAAATCTGAACAGGATGATGAGAAAGCGAAAAAACCTGCGATGCATTCCTGTTCTGCCTCACCTGATCTCCGCAAGCAACCCCGCGCCGTCAGACTCCTTCTTTTCCTTGGGAATACTGCTACGTCTATCGCCAGCCGAGATAGTCTGTGGTTACTGCCGCGGGGAGATCGACTTCATTCTCGCTCTCCGAAAACCTTAGAAACCCATGGAGTTCATAATTATTTGGAAGGATGTACGGAGGGGCATTTAGGGGAGGGCACTTACTTGTTCCGAAACCTGCGATGATGCTCTATCGCCGCTTTGCCTTCGCGTGTTGACAGTGGATAGCCGAGGCGTGCAGCACCTCTGTGCCCATACGTACTTGCACTGGGATTGTTCGCCTGTTTTTGGTGTTAGGGCGTGCTTGCACAGGAGAAACTAGGAACCAAAAGCTTGTTCTCAATCTTGGACACTCTCTTCAGCAGGAAACGATTGCCTCTCGTGTTCTCGTTGTGGTCATCGTCGGTATAGCAGGAGCAGCAGAGCAGCAGAGCAGCAGAGCAGCACCAGAAGCAGCGGAACCAACAGAAGAAGCAGGGACGGGAGCAGCCGAGGCAGCAGAAGCAGCAACGGAAACATTACAGGCAGGCTCAAAATCAGCGGCAGCAGCAGCAAGCAGCAGAAGCAACCGCAGAAGCGGCAACTACTACAACAACAACAACAACAACAACAACAACAGCAATAGAAACCGCAACTGCGGCAGCAGCAGCAGCAGCTTGTAATAGTGCGGCAGAATATACCCTCATCCAACACACAAGCACTCTGCTGGTCCTCCTGCATCCAACGTACCAGGTACCACGACCCCCAAGACTCCTCTTCTCCCAAACGCAGCGGATATCGATCGAGGTATATACGGCAGTAGTAGTACCAGGGCGGGTAGGGGGACAAACGCGACAAAGACGGGAGGGGAGCAGCATGGATTCGGCAAAGCGAGCCAGTGCTCCACGCACGCACATCCTGGACCGACAGATAGTGGCGGCGGGGAAGGGTGGTAAGCCGGCGGAGGTGAGCAACAACAATGAGGGGTCCCCAAGAGGATTGATTGCCAAGAGAGGGTATATGGGGTGGCAAGTGGATGGTAGAAGGTTCCTGGTAGGACCCACTTACAGGGGTATGGTTACGTAGTACTTTAGTCACGCCGCGTCCGTGTACCATGCGTAATGCGTCTGATCCTGTTGTGTATGTACGGGCGTACATACAATTAAGTACACACGGCAATGGTAGTGGTCTACAGCAGCTGCGGTGCAGTAGCCTGCTATTAACATCGTACCTGGTACATATTATACTGCTGTGCGTACATACAGCAGTAGCAGTAGTAGAGCTCCTCACGTATCAGTATCTGCCCCAGCCTCGCTTCGCGTACACCAAGCATTGTGAAAGCAATACCTCGCTTTACCGCCACCAAGCACAACACCTGTGATGTATAGTACCCCATACATGGCAGCGAGCATTACAGCGGTCAAGAGTCATTTGCTGCTTTCACCAAGCCTCCCTTTACGTACACAAAAATACCCGTGGTACCTCAGGTAGGCAGCAGCAGCCAACAGTCTGTACGGTAGGGCTGTTTGCTATTACGAGGGTCCATAGTATATATATATATATATATATATATATATATTTATTTTTTTCATCATCACTTTTACTTTCCAGCCCACTCGTAGGAGGTTTTACCCTCGACGATCTTCTGGACAAGCCGTGGTCACAGGTGTCGTCCCTTCTCCCCCCCCGGTACGTGCCTTTAGTTTTTATCGCGCATACGGTTCAGCATTCCCACTGCTCGTCGATTTTCATCGAATGTACAGCTAACTCACGCTCTCGCGCTTTCCGCTAAAATCAATTTTATGCAAGAAAAAGTCCCTATGAGCATGCACTCGGTGAGACTCGAACTCACGAAATTGATCTTGATAGGCTCGCGGACCACCTACCAAGCCACCGGGGACGCCGGCACTAGTATATAGGACCAAATATTGCCAGTAAAAATAGATATAATATATAGATTTTTATGTATACCATAGGTCCTATTAATGATGGACCCTCGTAATAGTTGCCGCTCTAACGACGAGTATGCCTCTCTCTACGCTCATGAATCGGTAGCAACAGCAGTAGCAGCAGCAGCAGTATATAGCAGCAGCAGTAGCAGCAGCAGCAGCAGCAGTCCAGAGATCCTACCATCCCCTTTTCCTTTAAAAGGCAGTAGCAGCGGCAGCAGCAGTGTGTAGCAGCTCCTTCCAGCTCTAACCCTGCCTGCCTTGTACGTATAGCAATTTGGGACTTCTTCAACAACTCGACAGATAAATCGATTCCCATTCTGTCGCTAAAAACAAGGACCTTTTGTATTGAATATTAGTGTAGACAGTGGTAGTATCTACTTCAAAGCTCATGTTGCCGCGTGGGACCTGTAGAATCTGCAATATACATTCGTAGCACATGTTCCTGGGTTTCCTGGGTTACGTCTGTACTACAGCGTATTTATATGCAGATCCTGCACAGGACCTCACAACTACAGGTGAGGAACTAGATGATCTGCAGCAGATAGATAGATCATGATCTGTCCGGGATGTGTAAGGTTAACCGTACCACTCTGGAGGGAAATATATGGACCGCTTCGTCTCCATGTTAATGTCCAAACGCTCCTTGTATTTCCGCCCAGAGGGGTACTGCCTTTCGCCCTTTTCGGGCTTCGGAGAGAAAAACAAAACAGTCGAAATTTGACATGATGGTTACAGCAGCTCCTTTCAGTTCTGACCGTACTCCCCGTTCATGCACAAAGCCGCACACAGCAGCAGCGGCTGTAGTAGATATTTCTCAGCAGCTCTAACCATACCCCCATGTTCGTGCACATAAGAGCAGGGGTAGGACGAGGGCTTCTTTTTACCTCAACTCCACCTGCTTTGAAAAGAAACAGCGCACGAAAAGCAGGAGCAGGAGTGGTAGAAGTCCTTCCTGCATTGGGTTTGGAGTCCCTTTAAGTGCACAAGGCAGTAACAGCTGCAGTATCACCAGCAGCAGTAGAGGTCTATCCAGACCTCCTTCCACGTTGTCTAATCAATCTCAACCTCAGCAGTATAACAGATACATCCTTGTACCTGTACCCGCTTCCCGGTGTACCTTCACGTAAATCAAAGCGTTAACAGCAGCAGCAGTAGAGCTCTATGCAGGCCCCCCTCTACGTTGTCAAAGCTATAGTAACAGCAGCAGTATGCATCATTACACCTGCATCCATACCCCAGCGTATCTACACAAGGCGATAGCAGCAGCAGCAGCAGCAGCGGCAGCAGCAGCAGCAGTAGGCTCTCCTCCTGCTCTGACCACCCCTCCCTCCGTGTACGCAGCGTAGCAGCATCAGCAGCAGCAGCAGCAGCGGTAGAGCTCCTTACAGCTCTCGCCACACAGCAGTTCACCCGCCTTTTTTTCAACCTAAACAGAGCAGCTTAAGCTCTTCCAGAGGGGCAAAACCCGCAGTCCAGTTTTGGGGACAAACCGCTCACAATCTATAGGTAGTGTGACTCCCGAAACGGGCGGGAGTGCGGTCCTCCTGTTAATCGAAGGTGTTTAATGACCCGCTTGGACACTTCAGACGAGAAAGTTGACAACGAAAAGTGACGACTGCAGCACAGCAACGGGCGGCCTCTGCACGATCGGGAGACGATACAATGTGGTTGGTGTCCGAGTTACAATGGTTGCACGCAAGGAGTCGTGCGGGCACGAGCCCGACCTGATCCCCTACCCGTGATACTGCTCGGGCGCTCACGCTGGCGCTGCTCGAAGACGGTTGATAACACCCCAAGTCATCGTTGTTTCGGCCGGTATCTCGGGGTCCCAAGGAGGTTATAAACCTTTTTAGAACTGCAGTCCCGTTTTGGGGACAAACTACTTAGAGTTTTGAGTGGTTTGTCCCCCAAATGGGACTGCAGCACTAATAAAAGGGTCAAGCAAATACGTAGACCTCTGCATACCCGAAAAAAAACGCGTGCCTGGTAAGTTTTACTCCCCTCTCGGACGAAGTTGCCTCGCTGAGTTTCTCAGGAAGGGGGTGGAGTTGCAAACGCCGAGCTGCGTGTATCGTACCCGGTGATGCGTTTGTGGAAAAATCTCGACGAGATATTTGCAAATCCGCCATTTTCGTTGTGTCTGTCCCCCCCCCCATGTTTTGGAGAAAATCGGGCTCGGAAAAGTGCTTGGGAGTTTTCCCCCAGGGGGTTTGGTAGGCTTCGTTGTCGCTGCAAAGTGTGGCGTGCGTAGGCAGGGAGAAGGTGGAAGAAGAGGGGGTCGGGGCGCTTCCGGTCGCGTATCGCTGCCACGCAGTTGTCGCTGCCACGCGGTTGTCGCGGGAGCAGCCTGGATGCAGCATACTGTAGCTCGTTTGGCAAATGAGCGCCCTTCCCATTGAATAGAGCTTGTTCGCTTTTATGAGAAAAATCAGAACATCAGAACACCATCCGTCGACGTAAAATCGGCTGCTTGTAAGGCTGTTTCCTAAGCGATTCATATTTTGAGCTTCAGATGTTGACCCGATCGCATTTTCAGCTGTGAACTTCGCCAATCGAAACACTCGTCCTATGCGGAAAGATCGGATTTGTTGTGCGTGCAGAGATTCGAGCAAACGCCGAGACCAACCGCTGTTGTTGGGGTGTGGCGCCGCAAAGAGACGCGCTGAGTGCGCTGCACTGCGCGTAGAACCCAAGCGTCCGAGCCCACGCTGACTGCCTCTGGTCTGGGGACGAAGAGACGTGCCGAGCGTGCTAGGGTCAATCTGTCTTGGTATTTTGTTTTTTGACACCACATGACTGCTGCTGTAGTAGTCTATGAGTACGTATCCATGGAGAGGTGCGCGCCGAGTGCGCTTCTCTTGGTCTCTAAGTCCGAGCCCGCGCCAGCCGACTGTAGTCTGGACACGGAAAGACGCGCCGCCCGCCGACTGCGCGTCGGGCGCGACGCTACGTCGCTATACAGGTGTGTCACCATCCAACTCATCGGTCGTTCTGCTGCTGCTTGCTGTCGTTAATAACATCCATGAATCTACAGGCCATGCCTTTTTTCGAATTGAAAATCTGATGGCCCAAGTCGTCGGATTTTGGGCCAAAATCTGAAGACTTGGGCCATCGGATTCTCAAATCGAAAAAGTCCGGTTGGATTTTGCATATTCGGGCTGCATAAGCAGATGCTTTCATTTTTGGGATCGAAAAATACAAATCTGAAGCTCGAAATCGAACCGCATAGGAAACAGCCTGAGAGGGGGTTTTTTCTCTTCCCCTGACTTTTTCTGTCTTGCTTGGAAAGCAATTATAAATAGTCCACACACTCGACAGAGATAATCGATTCCTACATGATGGTGTAGATCTTTCAAGGCAGATATCTCATATTTTCCGGATCTGCATGATCTATTAATAGCTCATGTCGCCGGGCTGGGGCCGTGTAACCTGGATGATCTAGGACTTGTTTCCTGGGTTGAACTGTACTGTACAGATCCTATACAAAATATCATAACGGCAGGGTAGGATTTAGATGATCTGTCTGATCCATCTGTAGCTGTTCTGTCCAACGTGTGACGTACTGTAGTTGGATTAACTCATCAACTTGCACGCCCAAGGGAGGTTGACAATATCACGCCACCTTTTTCGTCTGCCTCTTCTGTGGTCTGGCGTGTTTGTTGTGATCATCTCCATCGCTGTCGTCGTGGCAGGTTAGCTTGAGTGCCTTCAGCTTCATGTTCTCCGAGATGGTGCAGTACTTCCAGGACCGGGTCACGAGCATCGCCGACCTTGAGCGCAAGTGAGAAGCAAGCGTTTTGAATGGTCGAAACTCGGTCGATGATTGGTCAAACCGTCTTTTTATTGCTCAAATTCTGGCTTTTTGATTGGTCAAGCCGTCCTTTTATTTGTCGAATTCGGGCTTTCTGATTGGTCGAATTATGCCCTTGATTTGTCGAGTTCGGCTTTTTCATTGGTCGAACGCAGTGTTTGGTGTTAGTTGAATTCGTTCTTGGGTTGTAGTAGTCGAGTGCGCTCTTTGAATGGCCCGAGTTCGGTATTTGATTCGTCGAAGTCGGTCCTTGAGTGGTCGGATATGGTCTTTAATGGGTCAAAACTCGGTTTTGGATTGATCGAACCATGTCTTTATTAGTCAAGTTAGGTCTTTAATTTGTCCAATCCCGTATTCAAGTACAGTAGTCGAGTTCGTTATTTGCTTGGTCAAATTCGGTATATGATTGGTTGAATATGATTGGTCGAATTCGGTCTTTGATTGGTCGACCACGGCCCTTGATTGGTGGAAGTCGGTTTTGTAGTTACAGTAGTCAAATTCTTTTTCTTTTTATTTGGTCGAATTCGATGTTTGATTGGTCGACTTCGGTCTTCGGTTGGTCGAGACCAGTTTTTGGTTGGTCGAATTTGGTCTTTAATTGGTAGATTTCGGTCTCTGATTGATCGAGGCTGGTCTTTGATTGGCCAAACTCGATTTCTGATTGGTCGACTTCGGTCTTTGGTTGGACGAGGCCGGTCTTTGATTGGTCGAATTTGGTTTTGGAGTATTCGGTGTTTAATTTGTCGCGTTCGATCGTTGATTGATCGAATTCGAAGCAAGCGTACGATTGGTTGAAAGAGCCATATTCGGCGGGGCACATTTTAGTCCCCAAACCTTTCTGACTGATGGGAGGGGGGGGGGGCTGCTCAACTGAGAAACGATTACGGGGGTTACATCAGGACAAATGCGGTTAGAAAAAATGCTGTAATGTAGATGTTTTTGTGTTGGTGGGTCCCGATAACTGCGATCCTCTGTAGTACAGCTCTGGCGGGTAATATAACCCACATTTGGACTTTGATGTGGACACTAAAGGGATATAATATTCCTGGCCTCCTCTCAGCTGCTAAGGAATCGCACCGGTGTAATTTTTCTTTGGAGACCTGTTTTGTGTTTTCAGTGCGAGCGGTAACCCATGGCATTGTTCGTGAAGTTGCGAGTACATCGTTTTTTTTTTTATCGATGTCGGTTTCTGAGGGAGGCCTCATCTAGAGCTCCTCGTGCTATTAACACCGTGTAGCACGCAAGATAAGCACTCCCCCCCCCCTCTGGGACACGAAGCTCCTCCAAGCTGATTGTTTCTCGGCACCGGGAGTAGAACAGCGCGCGTACGTGCGGACCGATGCGCCCATGAAAAGAGAGATCTCGACGGAGTATGAATATTTCCAAAGACACCGTTTTCGTTGTGTCTGCCTCATAGGAGTACGAGTAGCGCCTACTGGTACGTTTTATCAGGCTCTTCGCTTGGTTATACGTGTATATAGTATAGGAGCTCGCTCCTAACTTGATTATAGTATAGAAGGTAGCTCCTGACTTGATTATAGTGTAGAAGGTAGCTCCTCACTTCATTATAGTACAATAGCTCGTTCATCTCTCGAATATTTTATAAACACTCGCGCCTCACTTGATTACATGTAGTACAGAAGCTCGCTCCTCCCTTGATTGTAGTGTAGACACTCGCTCCTCCCTTGATTATAGTGTAGACACTCGCTCCTCCCTTGATTATGGTATAGACACTCGCTCCTCCCTTGATTATAGTATAGACACTCGCTCCTCCCTTGGCTATAGGATAGACCCGCTCCTCGCTTGACTAGTATGGAAAGCTCTGTATAGCTCACCCGAAAACTGATAACGAGAAAAGCAAAAAAAAAAAAAAGGGCAACCCGATGAGCAAAATCGCAAAGCCTACTATTTCAGCTATAAGACATCAAAGGGTGTTAAAACCAACGTTTTTTTTTAGTGTTTTGGGAGCCCTGCCAGTCAAAGACATTTTTAGCCGAAATGTGCTGTGTACATTCCCCCCTGTCGTATAGATAGCACGCCTCGTCCGTGAGGAGTCGGTGTGGACTACTATCAAGAGAAACGTCCAACCATTGTACCCAGGGGTACACGAAAAAGATGAAAGGGAGCCACGGTTGCCACCATGTCGGAATTAAAAACCAACTATATATTGGGTTGGGATTTTTGTCAGAAATTGAGTGACAAACGTTTTTTTTTTTTTTTCAGTTTTTTGTTGTTGTTGATATTATTACGGGGGTCCATAGTTAATAGGACCTATGGTACACATAAAAATCTATATATTTACCTAGTTTTACTAACAATATTTGGTCCTGTTAACTATGGTCCCCCGTAATAGTAACCCCCCCCCCCCCCCCCCTGTCTGGGACTAGAAAAGAAATGAGATGTCGTTGTTTTTTCGTTTCGTGTACCCTTGGTGCCCCCCCCCCCCCCCCCCCCTTCTTCTTTCTCCGTCTCAAAAGGGATGCGTGGTCAATGGCACAATGACGAAGGCAAGCAACAAATGAGTACACCCCCCCCCCCCCCCCCCCCCCCCCCCCCCCCCCCCCCCTCCCTCCTGTTCCGGAGAAAACCTCCTCGGGAAGTCATCCCAGGGGTGTGTGAGTTTTCTTGCGTGTTATTATACGGCAGAAGCCTCTGAAATATGCTCAGTAGTGTTGGCGAGGCCCAGCTTGGACCGCATGGTTGATGAGCCCTAGAGGGGAAACATTCATAACTTTTCTTTGAACCTGGCCCAGCTAAACCCCTTTTTGTTATTATTACTAGTACGGGGGGCCATAGTAAATGGGACCAAATTTTGTTAGCAAAAATAGGGAAATATATAGGTTTTTGTGTGCGCCGCAGGCGTTATTTACAGTGGTCCTCCGTAGTAGACGGGAAACATGAACATTCGTGAATGATCCTTTCGACAATCTATTTTGGCAATAGATAGGACAGTCAGTCGCTAACTGAACACTTACCTACGACCGCCCGCCCGCCACAGCAGTTCCGTTTCAACCCTTTTTTTCTTTAATGGGAGCGGCACACGCCGAACACGACAAGGCAGGAAACGAGAAACATATTTTCGTTGGGCGTTTCTCGTGATGGTCCACACTAACTGACTCCTCATGTTTTGACATCTTGTTCAGTGCGAGAAAATCCCCCTGGCGGTCGAGGTTTTGGGTCAGGGTTAAGAGTCTAAGTTAGGGTTTTCAAGATTATACCACTACGAGAGGCGCGCTTGCTTCGACAGGGGTCGGATCATTTTTCGTCCACGCTGTCACTGGGACTGACCGGGCTCCTCAACCCTTTGTAAGACTGCAGTCCCGTTTTGGGGACAAACTACGTAGACTTTGACTGGTTTATCCCGAAAACAGGACTGCGATTCTAAAAGAGTATAAGCCGCAGTCTCGTTTTCGGGGCAAAGCGGTGAGAGTCTAACCATTTTAGCAGTGCAGTTTCGTTTTTGGGAAAGAACCAGCCAAATTCTAGGTATCACGGGGGGCCATAGTTAATAGAACCTGCGATACACACAAAAACCTATATATACCTATTGTTGCTAACAATATTTGGTCCTATTAACTATGGTCCCCCGTAATAGTTTGTCCCTTAAACGGGACTGCAGTACTCAAAGGATAAATTAACCCAATGTCCCCGGAAAACCATGAGTGTTTGTAACAATATTTTTCGTGATATTATACACCTACTAGTACGTATCTCGATTTTTGGGATTGCTCGTCGGGTTTTGCACTTTTTAGCTTTTCTCAAAATCAGCTTTCGGGTTACTGCAGGTATTGAGGTGTACCTGGTAGACCCTAAGGACATTTACAAGTAGGTTGCTGCCCTACGGTAACACGCCTCGTGGACGGAAATATAAGGAACGCTTGAATACCAAGACGAATACCAAACGCTCCTTTTATTTCCGTCCAGAGCGGTATCCACCAAGCATTTTGTCGATGCTTGGTCCAAGGTCTATATGTACAACGCTCGAAACAGTAGTTACACACAACCCTATATACCGTGTATGTAAAAGGAAGCGTTTGATTGGCCGAGTTCGGTTTCTGAGGCGGAGCGGCGACGACGATTTAAGAACGACGAGAAAAAAAAAACACACACACACACACACAGACACACAGGCGCACGCGAGCTGTTTCGTTCCGCGCGCCATGCCGACCAACGATAAACAGTTTGGGCGGTTTTTGAACTTGGAACACCTGTGCGGGGCAAATATGCTGCGGAGACCGATTTTTTTTCCGTCCAGGTCAAGGCCTATATATTTTTGGCCTTAACCCCTTTCGGACTGCATTCCCGTTTTGGGGGACAAATTAGTCGGAATTTGACTCAGATACATGCTGTATGTACAGCAGGGCAACAACAGTGGTGAAAAAAAAAAATGATGTATGGTGCGGTTAGTTGAGGGATAAAAAACAAACCGCGGCCTCCTACGTGGCGTCTTTTGCAAAAATATGTCGCGCACTAATTCCTGGTAGTAAACGGAAACTCCCCCCCCAAAAAAAAAACGTGGGTACAAAGCTGCTGTAAAGGGGGTCTAGGGCTGGACGACCTCTGCGGATGCTTGTGTTGCTGGGAACTCTCTGGGTCTATTCCCGCTTCCGTTGTGCCGCTTTGTCCTGTTTGCCGTTTCGTACTATGTACCTCGAAAAAGTATCGCAGACTACTTGGTTCCACATTACCCTCCCCCCGAAACAACGTGGATGCTGAGTTTCGACTCGATCAACCTCACAGCTGACGCATTTGCAAATAGTGTTAAACTAAAACGTGTGGGTCTAAGTACCCTCCGGTGGCTTGCGTTGCTGCCTTTTGTTTTTGCTCTCAAGGCTCGAGGAAGTGGGGTACGGGATGGGCCTCCGCGTGCTCGAGCTCCAGACTTTCCGCGAGAGGCTGCAGAAGCGAAGAGTGCGCCTCCTACCGATGCTTCAGTGGGTTTCCTCGAACGTCTGGAAGGCGAGTGTGAAACGGCTGTGATCTGTGACTACTGCTGGTTGCGCCGCGGTGGCGGTTGTCGCTGTCGTTTGTTCTTCTGTGTGCTGGATGCTCGATGCGCTGGTGACTCTCGTGGGTTTCTCTAGTAGTTTTGGAAGAGGAGTTCGAACGAGCTTTCAGTGCTGGCTGCTGCCGCAACCTCCGTTGCCGTGCCGTGTTCTTCTCATGCATGCTGGTGTAGTCTTCGTGGCTGTGTCTACTGGCTGACTGGCTGTGAAATCTGACCGCGGCGGTGATCGTCTCTACCGGTTACCAGATTATTCTATACCCCTGTAAGTTAATTCGTGGTTTCTGTAGAAGTTGCGGAAGGCTGTTTAGGAACGGCTGTGGTTGCTCGCTGCGGCTGCGACCGTCGCTGCTGGTTTACCGTTTTTGCCCGTGTGTTGTACTGCTGGAAAGCGTGGCCGAGTTTCCTAGAGAGTTGGAGAAGACGTACCCGAAACGTCCCAACGGCGACAACCCTTTTGTTGTGTACTTAGGTCCGTGATTTTTTCGCGGAAGGCGTTTTGCGTGTCTTCCGCTTTGCTCGAAACCGTCTTCCGCGGGCGTTTTTTTGTCATTATTGTAGCATGGTTATTGTACCTGGTACTTCGCACAAGAAGTACCGGGTACGAAGTACCATGTATCATGTATTTATAGACGAAAACAATAACACCCCAGCTGTGAGATCATATGTAATATAAATACCTATGATAATCCTCAGGCAGCTGAATTTGCGGATCTCTCCCTCCGCCGACCACCTTTCCGCGCGGTTATTTCGTTGGGGCGCGCAAAGGCTTCGTGTGCGCCCCGGCCGGCGCCGCGGATCCGCCCGCTCCGCCGGCGTGCTTTCTGTGCTCGGCCTCGACGTCGGGGCCTCAGCCAAGTCACACCCTCTTAGTGATCCCGGAGCGTTTCGTGACTCATTCTCCCCACATGAGGTTTGTTTTTAGCAGACCTTCTTTCGATTTGCTCCCTGACCCACGTCCCCTCGGAAGCGTCGGCCGTCCTCCTGCCGGCGCCGCCGTCTTGGGGACCTGTGCGGGACGCCCGGGAGCGTGATATTTAAGGCAGGATTTGCATCCCCGGCAAAAACATGCCATCCAAGTCTCGTTGAAAAGTACTTTACGGAGAAAATATGTAACCGATCCGGTATGATTTTTTTTTGTTGTGTGAGGTTACACATAGCGTATCACGGTGCAAAAATCGAATTACCGACTGCTTCGCTGCTTGCGGTCGGCACTGATGTTGTGCTGCGGAGCTTTTGCATCTGCTGGCTGCTGGTTGCTGCTGCTGCTGCTGCTGCTGCTGCTGCTGCTGCTGCTGCCGCCGCTGCAGCTGCCGCTGTTGGCATGTAGCTGTTTTAACTGCTGCTGATGAGTGTATCACGTGATGTAGATTCTCGTGTACACGTGATGTGCGAAAGTACGCAGTTTATGCGCTACCGTGATAGTACATACTATATACATGACTTTGCAGCCGTATCTGCAGGATCACCCAAGTATTACGGGGGACCATAGTAAGTGGGACCAAATATATTGTTAGTAAACATAGGGAAATATATAGGTTTTTGTGTGTACCGTAGGTACTATTTACTATGGCCCTCCGTAGTAAAACAGCTGTCTGAGTTGCTGCTGCGCTACGCACGTGTCAGCAGAATCATCCGACTGTAACAGCTCGTCTGAGTTGCTGCTGCGCTACGTACTACGAGCACGTCTCGCGCCGCCGCTGATTGTGGCACCTTGGCGCTAGTGGGGGTTGGTGTGCTCGACCGTGTACATATCACACGTCCATGTGTGCTCGTTCATTTTACAGAGCATCCTAGGCTATTGCGAGTGTCATGTTGACACAACACAGGAGGCATTCACGCGTCAAGCGAATGCTGAGAAGCCATCACACGTGCCGGACATGAAAGAAAGGTGCACAACAGCGGCAGCATCTGTGTAGCTGTTTTACGCAGTACACCAGTCACTCTTGAACATTCTTAACTCTTGGCATGGTGTACATATGACGTCCATCCTCCGACACATCGCTGCCACAAAAAAAAACTTTGGGCATGACGCAAAAAACCGGGGACCGGCCGGCCGTCTAGGCTGCCGGCGAAGCCCTCCTTGTACATGTGGAGCATATTTATTGGAAAACTGGGGATTTTTTTGTATGTTTTTTTCAGCTCCTTTTTCAGTAGCAAACATGAAGCCAAGAAAAAAATAGCTTAATACATGAGAAGTATAAGCATGCCTACCCGGTATTTCCGTTGTCCCAAACCTACTGTTGCTAATATTTCCATGGCTTTTCGCGGGTCATGACCCGACCCGCGCGTCCGGTCACGTGGTGCTCAAAATGTCACCGGTCGGGTCGGGTCGGGTCAGGAAGTGTTTAAAATATCACCGGTCGGGTCCGATCGGGTCAAAAGGTTTTCAAATCTCGTGGGTCGGGTCAGGTCGGGTCAAGAGTTTTTCAAATCTCACGGGTCGGGTCGGGTCGGGTCGGGTCAAGAATTTTTCAAATCTAAGGGTCGGGTCAGGTCGGGTCAAGAGGTGATAAAAATCTCACAGGTTGGATCAGGTCGTGATCCTCGAGAAGCGGGTCACGCGAGTCGGGCCAACATGACCCGCGAGTTGTTTTCTGCTTACCCGCGGGTCGGACCCGCGCATCCGGCTCATGGATCCGACACTCGAAACTTAAAACACTTCCCGCTCTCTGACCCAAAGGCTTCTCTCGTACCAACTCTCTACAGCCAGGCCATATATCGCTGCGAGGCACAAAAATGAGTGCCTGGTATTTTTGAAGTGTCGACCCACGGGCTAGATCCGCGGGTCGAACCTGCGGATCGAAAAAAATGGTTTTATGAAATCCGTGTCTCACGGGTCAATCGGAAGGTGGCGGGTCGAGTCGGGTCGGGTCAGGAGGTTTTGAAATATCCCGCATGAAAACCGTGTCACACGGGTCAATCGGAAGGTGGCGGGTCCGGTCGGGTCGGGTCAGGAGGTTGTGAAATCTCACGCATCGGGTCGGGTCGGGTTGGGTCGGGTCGTGTCCAGCATTTTTTTTAATCTCGCGGGTCGGGTCGGGTCAAGTCAACATACCTCAAAATTTTCGCCGGTCGGGTCGGGTCAGCTGACCCGATCCGACCCGACCCGACCCGTGGGGTTTGACCTGAGCCGCGAAAAGCCCTGAATATTTCCGGCCAAAGTGGTTAGGTGATATTTTTGCGTGGACGGCGCTCTGCGTATTTCCCGCGTTTATTTTCGACCGCACTCTCCGCAGATCCTTTTCGGCAAAGCCGGCAGTCTGTCCGGCATTAGTTGGACGTTTTCAACTGCGTATAAAATATAACATAGTTGTGTGGATACCAGGTCCTATCCGCTGTAGGTCGTATGTACCGCCTCCGTATCACCGTAATTCTCCAAGGCCATCCAGTCCCCTCTCTCGGCAGGGTCACGCTGAGATTTGTTTCGTTGCTGGCCCCCGAGAGAGTGGTAACGAGGCGTTCTACGATAGAGGTTCACCCTAATCTTTCTGGGGCTCCTCACGTAAGGAGCTCCATACCTCACCCCGAAAACTGACTTCAGCGAAAATCGAATTGTATCCCGACAAATATCCCGTGGCCCAAGTATGCAAAAAAGTCATTTTTTCGAAACAAGATTGGCATTCCGACGATTCTGGGTTAAGGAACCCCGTCATTCAGAAAACATTTAAAACCGAAATGTGCTACCTCTTATCGTAGAACGCGTCTAAAACGCCACACCACCCCACCTCGGCGTTTCTCCACGCCCAAACCTGAACAAATATATATATACACATACACAAGATTCCCTCTGGAGTGGTACGTAACGACCATTAATAGGCGCAATACGACAATAGCAGGTGTCGTAAGGTATTGCTTCGAAGTGCAGCAGGTATGGAAATGTCCAAACCCAGCCACACAAAAGAAAACTACGGTGGATTAGGTTCTCAAGAGGGTGACGCAAGAGACATGCCGCTAATACAATGTTTTACTTATATGCTATTCGAATTCGAAGTATGTGTGTGTGTATGTGACAGGTTTGCTGTACGTAGCGAGGAGACTGCTGTACTTTTGCGTCCCGCGTCGCGGTTGAAAAATGGTGTACCAGATATGATGCCATTAATCAAGCTGTCCAAATTGGAGCAACGCAAGACTACTGTGATACGCCCCAGGACAGAGCAGCAATACGGAGCAGCAGCAGCAGCAGCAGCAGCAGCAGCAACAGCAGAGAGAAGAATGTATAGTCTGCCGGTACGAGTATGCTGGAGGAGTCGACAAATAATGTACCGGGTAATTGTTCGGGTACCAAAGACAACAAAGACGCTTACTCGTACTCATTGTGATGTCGTGAGGGGCACATACATGTATACCATGGTTGCCTGTGGTTGCCCGGCTTGTTTATTGTTGCAGGAGACCTGAGGTGCAGTATGTCAAGGATTGGTGCAGCAGATGTTTCAGTAGATACATACAGCAGCAGCAAGCAGTACGTACTACGATCGTAAGAGTTTTTTCTTTCTGCAACCCCAAATTCACGTGAAAGCTACCTATTTGTTGTAGCAAAAAGTACGACTCGTCGTCAGCTTCTCGTACGTACAGCAGAAATAACCGCACGCTAAAACAGTGATTCGTCTTTTCCAGCCAACTTAGGCAACAGAAGAGGGTGTGGCCGATCAGTCCTCAGCGGCCCACGACCAGACGTCAACAGCAGGGCAGATATTTACGTACCGTATGAGGGCGTTGGCGAGCTACGATGTGCTGCTCTGTGCTGTGTGTGTGCGGTAATTGCATCGCCAGAATAACTATCATACGGTATGACCAGTCTCTTTGACCGTTGGAAACATACAGCAATGTTCACTCGAATTCCAAGTTAGTATTGAGTCAAAATTACTTGCAGCTATTAACGCTGCAAATACGATTAAAATAACCTGCAAGCGCAGCTACTAATAGCAGTCCAGCTACGAATTTGTCCGCCCTGTATTTAAACAACAGAACAGATAGCTACTATGCGCAGAGGCGAAGGGTTAGGTGTGAGTGCTGAGCTCTTCCTGCGGGGAAAGCTGCGAGCAAAAGCTACGGCCAGCAGCAGTATTCCACAGCGAACCGTACTGCTGTCGTTCACAATAATTCGAAATTAAAATAGTTGTGTGTACCGAATAGCTCAATGAACCTGACAGTGCTGTCAAAGATATTCCCGAAAACAGAAAGGTGAAAAGTTATTCCCGCGAAGCTTTCCAGCACTAACAAATTATGGTTGATGGCTAGTGAAAATGTAGCGAATATCAACCGAAGGGTCCAGCTAGCGACCGACCACGCCAGACGACTTCATAGTTATTTCTATTATGCCGTATGTTACAGGATATATACTGTATATGTTATATATAATACAAGCGGGCTTCGACGCCGCGGGCTGATGCCCGCCTGCGGCTCCGCGCATGCCGGTAGTGGTCTAGAGGATGCAGCCAAATCGAGGCCGGAAATGCGACTGTACTGCCAAGAGTTGCATTCATTCAGAAACTTCCCACGGCTGTGAGTCAGGTTGAGGAGGGGAATTAAGACAAATACTCCATACCCTGCGCAGAGCTTTTGAGTATTGTATTAGCACACTGAAGGCGCCACGGAGCCGGGTATCCGGATGGATACGATACAACCGCAGTCCACCAGGTGGATGCGAGGCCGATACGTATGCTACTTAGTGGTCAGTCGTATCTGCACCAATACGCTAGTACTTATACCTGGTACTGCGTATCGTCGTATCCTACATACGGTAGCTTTGTGGTGTGCTGATTGATCGTACCTACAGGCGCTGCAGGTATTAATAGTACAGTCACGTACTCGTCCCTCAGGCGGGACGGGTACATCACCACAGCAGAGAGCGCTACATGGGCAGTCGGGGGAGCGGAGAGGCTGGCCACAGCGTGGGTATGCATGCACGACAGGAAGGATGGGAGTGTCGGCGTTGGCTGGGACGGCTACACCCAGCCAACGGAAACCAAGGCGCGTACCGGGCTACGAAACGGAGAGCCACTTTCGCCATAGAGAAAAAAAGAAACTAAAGAAGAAAAAAAGGAGGCGGGGACGAGCCTCACGTCGGCGGGCAAAGAAAGCAGCACGCGAGGCTCGTAAGAGACAGAAGGAGGCACTGGTGGCGGTATCGACCTACATTGTGCGCACCCTGGCTGTAAAGGGGAAGAACGGGTACGGACATGACGAGCGTGTACTGGCGAAGGGACGGCAACTCGGCTGTGACTTCATTGGCCTGCAGGAAACTCAGAGGACCGGCAGCACGATGTTCCGTGCGGCAGGGTATCGCGTTTTCTGTTGAAGCCAGGAAACAACAGCTGCCAGGCAAGGGCTGTACGGAGTAGGTCTAGCTGTAAAGGAATCGTTGTGCAGTAAGGCTGTATGCACTCATCAGTTCATTGACGAGCGGCTTATGTCTATGCGCTTTGAGCTGGCTAACAAATGCGAGGCAGTTCATTTCGTCGTTGCGTATGCTCCAACTGATTGTACCAAGGACGTCGAACTGAAACGTAGTTTGTGGCAGAAGGTGGAGGACTTGGTGGAAAAGACCCCGACGAAAGAGTGTCTGTTTGTACTGATGGATGCCAACGCGCGAACTGGACAGAGGATGGAAGGGTGTTGTGATGATAAAAGTAGGTGCTTGGAGCATATAGACGTGGTGTTCGTAACGATAATGGCAGACGACTCCTATCGTTCGCCATCAATTTGCAAGTTAGCTCTCACCAACACGTTTTTCAGCACGCGCAAGGGTTGGATTTCGCATACACACAACGGCACCAGCCCGAATGACCGTAAGCGGATCGACTACATCCTACCCGTCAAGCCCATCGACCTAAAGTACAAGATGTTGAAGTCGTCCCACAGCCTCCTGCCCCAGCTAAGGTTGACTCAGACCACAACATCTTGTATATCAAATTCCGACTCAGTGGTCACTTTGCGTTCAACAGAGAAATACGTAGACCGACAAAACACCGAGAGTTCGACAGACAGTTTTTTATGTCCGATGAAAAGTGTCGTGAACGAGTAGTCGCGAGGGTCATCTCCACTCTCAACCAGCTTAACCAGCCCCGTAATACGTCTGGCATGGTTGAGTTTTTCACTGCGGCTACTATTGATGCGATCGCAAAAGAGGTACCACCCCCTCCACGTCGCCACGGCAGACATGGATGGTGTGAGTCTGCCGAAACTTTGGCCGCATTCATATTAGCATGGACAGCGAGAGCGAGGGAGGATGCACGGCAATTCTTGCGTGCCCACCCCCCGGATAGAACTGCGTGGAAGACACTGAGATCTGCGTGTGCGAACCTGCAGAAGGTGATTGCCGCAGGACTGCATGCGTACTTCGAAGCGTACCTCGCTGAAACCGAACGACTCTTAGCGAACAACGACCAGAGAGGCTCTTACAAGCACCTTAAGAGTATGGTAGGATTGGAAGGGGCTAAAGCGAGAAGCGAACAGTTCATTAGGGACGAGGATGGCACGCTGTTGCGGAATAAGGTGCGAATTCGTGAACGGTGGGGGGGGGTTACCACAAACTCTTAAACACTAAATCGCTTAAACTCGATCCCACGGTCATCGACCTCTTGCGACCACGACCGCTTAACTGTCGCTCGGAGATGAACCATTTATGGACGAGATGACGGAAGCACTTTACGAGATGTTTAGGAGATGTCAAATTGGAAAGCTGTCGGGCCAGATGGTCTCCCGGCCGAACTCCTGAAAATCGATCACTCCGCATTCGCCCAATGCTTTCACAACATCCTTGTCAATGTTTGGATAACAGGAGAAGTCCCCCAGCAATGGAAAGATGCAATCATCAAGGTCCTTAGCAAAAAGAAGGACCGCACTGATTGCAACAACTACAGAGGGATTTCGCTTGTTGCCCACGCAGGCAAAATTTTGTTGAAAATCGTCGCGTCCCGCCTCAGCAACTACTGCGAGATCGAGGAATTACTCCCGGAGGAACAGTGCGGCTTCCGCCCCGCACGATCAACGATTGATATGTTGTTCGCCGTGCGCCGGTTGCAAGAGCTTGGAAGACAGAGGAAAATTCCCCTGTACTTGTGCTTCATCGATCTGCAGAAAGCGTACGACTCTGTCGACCGAGAGCTGTTATGGGAAGTATTCACACGTTTTGGTGTACCAACCAAGATGCTGAGAATTATCCATAATTTCCACGATGGCATGCGGGCTCGCGTGCGTACGGATGACGGCGAGCACTCGGCATGGTTCGATGTCACGCAGGGGCTGCGGCAAGGCTGTGTGCTATCACCGTTACTGTTCAACGTGTTCTTCGCTGCTGCGTTACACGTGGTACTGTTAAATAGTACGCTTTAGCCATGACGAAGCCATCGTATGGGATTTGGTCCAACTCAGTGATGCTGGAGTAGTCGGAACGGAGGAGCAGGAGCCGTTGGCGTGCGTGCGAAGGGCTGTATGGGGCATGTTGTACGCCGATGACGCAGGGATTGTCTCGAAGTCGGCTGCTGAAGGGCTCGCGAAAATGATGACAGTCATCGTGACTGTCTTCGAAGCAACAGGCCTTACGGTGTCGGAAAAGAAGACAGAGACAATGCTTCTACAAACGCCGGACCAGAAAACCCTCGCACCACCGCTCGTCATCGAAGCAGCAGGCCAGAGGTATAAGCAGACGGCCCAGTTCCTACACCTAGGCGGCATTTTCCACGAAAACGCTGACCTCTCGCTCGAAATCGACCGACGGATCCGTCTCATGCGAGCATGCCTCAAACGGTTCGGCCCGGAGCTGTATCATAGGACGACCGCCCCGCTTAGCCTGAAAGTCCGAATGCTGAAGGCCGAGGTGATTGAGACCCTGCTGTACGGGTGTGTGACGTGGACCCTCAGAGCGGAACACTTTGCCAAGCTTCGAACGGCTCACCACCAAGTCCTGCTGCGAGTCATTGGCTTCCAGCGCCGATTTCGTACTGGCCATACCACCCTCTCGTACGTGAAGGCCCTCAAGATGACACGTTGCGAGAGCATCGAAACGACCATCCGCAAACGGCGTCTCTTCTTCGAGGGGGGGGTGGCACGGCAAAGCAAGGATCGATTACCCAGTCGGGTAATGTGCGGGACGATGGCTGGTGGGGAGAACCCGAGACCTGGCGGACAGGTTAAGACTTGGCATAGATGCATAGTCGAAGACATTAGGGAGTTCCGAGCCACCGAAGGGTCAACGGAACTTGCCCCCTTGGTGTTTGGAGTTGAGACCGCGCTGTGGCCCACTGCTGCAAAAAAGGCGGGGAAGTGGTACCGGGGGATCCTCGAAGCAGCCGAACGGTTCATGGTGAGGTGGCACGAGGCTGAGGCTAAGCTGAGTAGGCAGCGCCGCGCATCCGCCGTGGGTGGTGTCCCAAGGGAATGGGGGGAGGAGGGGCAACGAGAGGAGTAGCAGAAAACCCGACCAAGGGAATGCGGAGAGGGGGGGGAACAGGAGTAACAGGGAAACTGCAGTGGACGAAAGTAGGAAGGAGATGGCAGACAGGGTGGCAAGGTACCGGGCAGACTAAGAAGTAGTACATGCATATACTACTCGTACCACCAACTGGTGCAGCTGGTTCGAAAGTGGTCTTCCTCTGTCTTCCTTTTGTTTTTGTTTATTTTTGTTTCATTTTATTTTCTTGTTTTGCGCTGACCCTATGGGATTTTTATTTTATTTTATTTCTCTTCCTTTTTTTTTCCGATTGATAAGCCTTATTGAAGGAGTCGTGTGGCGTGGGTGGATGACGAGCCTGCTTTGCTTGTTTCGTATTGTCTGACGCCGAGGGGCCGGGCATAGTTGACGAACGCTGGACGGAGGTGGCAGACAGGGTAGCAAGATACCAGGCGGACCAGCGGGGAGACCCTGGCTGTGCAACTCGCACCATAAACTGCTGCCGCTACCTGGAGGATGCTTTGTGCTTTGTTTGGCTGGCCTGTTATTTTCCCTTGGTTCTTAGTCTTACTCTGTTGACGACTAGTGGTGTTTTCTTCTTTTTCCTTTTTTTTTTTTTTCCCAGTTCGTTCTTTTCAAGTGTCTGCCAGATCCCCTGCGGGCGGGGCACGATGGTTTGTTTCTTATATTATATAGTACCAAATGGCCGTTTTTTTTTTTTTTTTTTTTTTTTCCGGAATAGTTCACTGTTCTAGTTTGGCCGCGGGTCTTTTCTCGTGCTTCCTGCTGCGGGGCCCACAGGGGGGCGGCGTGCACAGTACGGTGCAAGCGTTGGCTCCGGCCGGGTTCCATGGCACATGCTCTAGGTGGTCAAAGTCACGTGACCCGGCAAGAAACTCAGGGGATGGGGTCCCACTTCCGAAAAGCCATCCAGGGGCTTGGTAACCTACCCGGATCCTCGCATTTTTAGCTGCAAAGATTTTGTTCTTCTCGCTTTTTGCCGCAACTGCAACAGCACACAGCAGTGCTGCTGCTCGAGCTCGTGCTGCTCGAGCTGCGGCAGTAAAACTACAGCAAAAACAGGCGTACGAGTGCTGCTCGAGTCGAGTGTTACTCGAGTGTCGCTGGGTGTTTCTGCTCTGCTGCTGAGTGCTCGTGTGCCCGTGGCTGCTTGGCCACGTCGTGCTCGTGTTCATTTCGCGTTCGTTGCGCTTGAGCAATCGAGTGATCGTGGTCCCGTGTCTTTTTTTTTTAGGTGCAATATAGGCTTGGAAACCTACTCGTGATGCTCGTGCGCTCGAGTGCTGCTTGAGCAGTACGCAGCAGTACAAGAACAGCAACAACAGGCGTACGAGTGCTGCTCGAATCGAGTGTTGCTCGAGTGCTGCTGAGTGCTCGTGTGCTCGTGCTTGGCCGCAAGACGTGGGAGAAGGCTGAGCCACCATGTACGTACATACCTGGCGGCATATTTTTGGTATCTCGGTGCGATTCATCATGTATCGGATCTATGCCCCAAGTATTGGGTTGCGTGTAATGGCCGAGTGTTCACTGCCCTTTGTACAATGTGCCGGTGCCACACGGTTTCCTTATTATTCTGCCTCTACTACTGTTGTTGCTGCCGCTACTGCTACACACAATCACGGTATAGCTACTACTGTTTCTGGGACAGGTTGCTTTTCTTGCTGCTACCCTTATTTTATTTTTGCCCGTGCCACGCGGTCGCTTATCTTGCTGCTCCTGTTGTTGCTGCCGCTGCTGCTGCACACTGCTGCGCACACTCACGGTATAATTGCTACGACTGCTACTGTTGAGGCTGGCGCCTTTTAAAATTTCTTGCTGCTACCCAAAGTATATTTTTGCCGGTGTCACACGGTGGCTTATCTTGGTGCTCGTGCTGATGACGCTGCCGCTTCACACTGTCACGGTATAGCTACTGCTGATGTTGCTGGCGCAGGGTGCTTTCCTTGCTGCTACTCTTCGTCTTTTTGTGTCCGTGCGACTGATGTTTTTATCACACTCTGGCTATTTCGTGTACCAGTATATTTTGTACCGGGTGTTAATTGCGTTGCGCGTGTATAGGGTTGTCCATCAACTCTTTTTCGAGCTTGATTTGTGTTGGTTAATACTTTGATCTTCCCGACGAAACATGTGCAGTTCATGCAGATCATGCAAATCCCACCCGGTGAAGATATACAGATCACACAAACCAAGATCCCACTCAGGTACACACCTGCCAAATGTTACAGATCCTGCGGATCATACAGATCCTGCAGGTCATGCAAACCCACTGATAAATATGCGCAAATCATCCATATCGTACATACCCCATCCCGATCAACATGAACATATCATATAGATAACATATATTCCACTCAGGAAGATCATACAGATCCTGCAGATCACACAGATCAAGTTCCCACTCATGTACACACGTGTGAATATCTACCTCATACGGACCCCATCCCGACTAAACATGATGTAAACAATTAATTATGAAGTATTCAGATTCACAAATCCTGCAGATAATACAGATATCCTGCAAGTTCCCACTCAGGTACACACGTGTGTAATATCTACCTCATCATGCGAAATATCTACTCATGCAGATCATACAGACCCCATCCAGGTCAAGACGAACAGATCGTACAGATCACAAAGATTCCACTCAGGTAGATCATACAGATCCTGCGGATCACACTTGTGTACATATCATACAAATCCTGCAGATTACACACAGATACAGACCACACAGATCAAGCTCTCACTCAGGTACAAACGTGTGAACTATCTACCTCATACAGACGCCATCTCGGCTAAACATGATGTAAACAAGTGTAAAGTATTCAGATTTTCCAGATCCTTCAGATCATAAAGAAATCCTGTAAGTTCCCACTCAGGTACACACGTGTGAAATATCTACATCATACAGACCCCATCCCTGCTAAATATGCTGAAGGCAAGTGTAAACTGTCCAGATTTTATTAATCATCCAGATCATACAGAAATCCTGCAGATCATACAGATCCTGCAAATCGTACAGACCGCATCCCGGTTAAGATGTGCAGATCATACAGAACACACAGATTCTACTCAGGTAAATCATACAGATCCTGCAGATGATCTGCAGATCATACATACCCTGCAAATCATACAGATCCCACTCAGGTACACACCTGAGAAATATCTACCTCATACAGACCCCATCCCGGCTAAACATGCTGTAACCAAGTACCTGGTAGGAAGGATCCAGATTTTGCAGATCCTCCAGATCATACAGAAATACCGCAGATCCTCCAGATCATACAGAAATACCGCAGATCGCACAGGTCCTGCAGATCATGCAGACCCACCAACAAAAATGTGCTTATCATGCAGATCGTACATACCCTATCCCGGTGTACAGATTACACAGATCACACAGATTCCGCTCAGGTAGATCATACGGATCCTGCAGATTATACAGATCCTGCAGATCAATGACACCCACCGATAAACATGTGCAGATCAAGCAGATCGTGCAGACGCTATCTCGCTCTAGATGTAGAGGTCAGGCAGGTCGGACAGATCCCATCCCGGTCGATATGTACTGATTATACATATCACACAGATTCTACTCAGGTACACATCTATGAAAATTGTAACTACTCAGATCCCCTTCAGGTTAAACATGTGCATGTCAATGAGATCAACCAGATCTCACATGGTAAACAAGTGCAAAAGATACGGAGCGTTCATGTCTCCCCTGGCAAACTAGTTGGAGTGTGTAGATAATAGATCCTTCAGATCATGCAGATAGATCCTCCACATCATGCACACATGGCATTCAGATCACTGCAGATCGTACAGATCCTTCAGATCATACAGACACACCCACACAAAAAGCTATTCATCAGTTAATCGCGGTACGTGTATGTTCAATTAACATGGGTAGTTCATGCAGATCGTGCAGACTCCATCCGGTAGAGATGTTCAGATCATCAAGGATCACACATATATCGATGATACAGATCCCACCCAGGCGATAAATACCTGGATGATACAAATCCCGTCAATTTTCTTCTGAGTGCTACGCTTTCCTTTGAGCAATACAATAGTCTATGCCTCCTATACGCCAAGACATGCGAGAGAGCATCGAAGACTAGACTACTACTCTTCGCTTTTAGCAATATTACAGTACTGTACTGTAACCCATGACTCGTTTTACTCCCGAGATCATTTTTACTCAACCCCCAGAGGTACAAGGGTTTTACCTGCGTCTCCCTTTTCAACTTGCGACACCCCCCGGATTTCATACCACCCACATCCCGAAGGGGAACCTTGTAAATATATATTTTTTGTTGTTGTTTATTTTTCTCTTTCGAGTTGTCTTCTTTGTTTTTTGTTTTTATTTCTGTTTGTTTCGTTTCGTTTCTCTAGGTCGTGGAATGTGTTTGTCGTGCCTGTCGTACGCAGTATGATGACATGGCATTGCATTGCGTACGTGGCAACGTAGTATCTCTGTGGCGTAGCTTTGTGACCACAGAACTTGTATCTCTCTAGGATTGAAGAATCGGCACGGACACTGGTTGTGCTGGATGTCGACGGGTAGAAAGGACGGTTTAATAGACACATATAAAACTCGAGAATATCGCGATATTTGACCTTTAGAGCCAAATTATGTGCCTGACGAGTTTTATACGGACGTCGGGTGTAGGCGATATTTTCGCTATACGTGGTCCACAACACACAAATATATGCTTGGGGTATTTTTACCCCAAGCATATATTTGTGTTCTCTTTTTTGTTGGTAGAGCCGAATTTTGTAGACAAGATTGGACACACCTCAGACATAGCCTGTCTCCTGTACTCGGTCATCCGATCATCACGACGCCGCCATGAGCAACAATAGCGGCGGTGGACGCGACGACTTGGTTGAATGCATAGGGCAGACAGGTTCTCCCCGTGGTCGGGGACGGGCGGATGCCCGGGATGCCCGGGTTTAGCGACACCAGTCCAGAACCCAGTGTTCCGGCTAGGCGTCTCGACGATGGAGTCGCCCCAAATCCATGCCCCCAACAAGCCGTGCCACCCACCCTATCCGGCAACAAGCGGGTAGCGGTCGGCGCGCCGGATGCCCGGACAGGAGGAGGAGCCGCTTGGCGGCCACTTCATGTCGGCGCCATCGCCGTAACATGGGTTCTGGTGTGAACTCTACCTACCACAGCAGCAGCAGCAGCAGCCACGTCCTCTAGCCCATGTGATGTACATACGTGCTTGACTTGCTGGAGGATGACGTGGACTGTCACCTAATTCATCAGACTCTTCATAATACACCCTAGTTTTATATCTCAGGTGCTTCTGGCAAAAAAGGCGATATTGAGTTTTATATCGAGGGATTTGCCAATACGGAAATCGCGATATTGAATTTGACGTAAAGATTCGAAATATCGCCCTCTCTTGAGTTTTATATATGTCTAATGTGAAGAAAACTACAACAACCATATGCCAGTCTCTTGGATGTTCATTTTTATGACGGTTTCATATGCGGCCTAATTTGCACGTAGGCAGTCGCTCTCCGACCACCGACCACTCACTTAATATGGATTATGGTTGTCTTTTGCTTCGGCGTTGGGCTTGATCTTTTCGCTGGAGAGCGCTGAAATGCGCCCGACAGACGACGAGCTAGGGCAGGTTGTGGTGTGGACGATGTGAGCTAGTGTGTGGGTTGTGGTGGTAGATGCGGGTGTAGCTTGCACTGCTGTTGTGCGCTGCTGCTGTGCAGCTGTCGACTGTTGCTGTGACGTACCCGCAGACGGCAAATCGCACTGGTACACGCCTTTGATCCAGACGTCGAAACCATTGAGACAGAATGGAGGTTTTAGTGCGGGACAACGCTACGAGTACTACTACTGCTGCCGTAAGGCATACGTGTATCTCTAAAGGATACCATTGGCACGTACACGCCCTTGGTCCAAACGTCAAGATTATGCATCGAAATAATCCGTATCTAAAGAAAATAATCCCCAAGAACTACGACAGATGTGGAGATTTTTCGGAGCTCGTATTCCTACTAGCTGAGGAAAATGCAGCCCGCACCGAAGACGATATTCTACATATATTGTTTTATATATTATATATACATATACCTACCTACTACGGGACTACCGTCCCACAATTGGATAGTTTATTTTATTTCCGAGCATAGTACATTGCATAATGTAGTCTAGTCGAGCATAATTTACAGATGAAGTTGCAGCGTACTTGGGCGGAAACTATTGAAAGAGGGCGTGTTTGCTCGTTTTTCAGGGGGGAAAAAAACATAGTATTGACTCGTCCAGGAGGGGGGCAGAATCGTAAAATATTTCCGCGTATGTTGTTCGGCTCCCCTCTCCGCAGGCACTTTTTGGCAAGACGGCGGACTCTCTGGAAAGGAGCACGGAGAACGACGACGAGTACATGATTCACGAAAGAGAGGTACGGTACGAGTACATACAATAGGAAGATGGAACGCTGCTTTTTTTTTTTTGCCTCGGTGTTGGTGTTGGTGGTCTTTGTGCTGGTGTTTGTGGTGGTGGTGGGTGCTGATAGTGTTGGAGTTGGTGTTTGTGTGTTGGTTTTGGTGTTGGTGTTGGTGGTGTTAGTATTTTATTGTGTTGGTGGGGTTGGCGGTGGTGTTGGTGGTGATGGTGTTTGTGGTATTGGTGTTGGTATTGGTAGTGGTGTTGATGTTTGTGGTGGGGTTTGTGGTGGTGTTGGTGGTACGGCACGAGCTGAGCTGGTTCCAGCTAGAGCCTCAACTCGGTTTTATTTCTCCCAAGATTGCAGCTTGGTTGGTTGGGAGTTGGAAACATAAAAAAGGGCAGAGATATGCTTTTCATGCGACGGCGAAAAATCGGACGACTTTATGCCTTGAAAAATGCGGTATTACGGGGGACCATAGCATTTTTTTTATTTTTTTTTCCATCACTTTTACTTCCCAGCCCACTCGTAGGAGGTTTTACCCTCGACGATCTTCTGGACAAACCGTGGTCACAGGTGTCGTCCCTTCTCCCCCCCGGTACGTGCCTTTATTTTTTGTCGCGCATAGGGTTCAGCATTCCCACTGCTCGTCGATTTTCATCGAATGTAGCCAACTCACGCTTTCGCGCTTTCCGCTTATCAATTTTTTATGCAAGAAAAAGTCCCTATGAGCATGCACTCGGTGGGACTTGAACCCACGAAATTGATCTTGACAGGCACGCGGACCACCTACCAAGCCACCGGGGACAAATAGGACCAAATATTGTTAGCAAAAATAGGTAAATATGTAGGTTTTTGTGTTTACCGTAGGTCCTATTTACTATGGTCCCCCGTAATAGAAGGATGGATAGAGCACTGCTTTTCTTGGCATTAGCGCTGGTGTTAGTGTTGCCGGTATGGTACGGTACGAGCTGGCTTCAGCTAGAGCCACACTATTTTTCCTCCTCAAAATATTGCGGCCTGCTTGTTGAGAGTCGGACACTGTAGAATTGCCGAAGTTCTTCATGCGACGGCGAAAGAGCGGACAGCGTTATTGAATATCTCGTAGGTATATACTTGAAGAATGGAGTGCCGCTTTTCTTGGCGTTGTTGCTGTTGCTGGTGGTGTTTGGTTGTGGCTGTGGTAATGTTGGTCGTGCGGAGGCGTTCGCGTTGGCGTTGACTTTGACGTTGATATTGGTGTTTTTTTGCTCTTGTGCTGATAGTTTTGGTGTTGGTGTGATGGGCACGGTGTCAAGGTGAGTGTTGGTGCTAGCTTTGAGCGTTGGCAGCGGAGTGTTGCGCTGCTGCGCGCCTTCTTTCCTCGGTGCGAGGATAGCGATACGGTCTTCTCGTCCTTGCCGTACTCCGCCTTGATTTTGTTTTTGCTTGTAGCCTTGTTCCTTGTCTTGACACTTTTGTGTTGGCTGTTCTTGTTGTGTGTTGTCGTTGCAGCTGGTGTTGGTACTCTTGTTTTTCGTTGTGTGTTTTAGTAGTTGTTGTAGATGGTGCTGTTCTTGTTTCGTTCATAACTTTCGTGTTGGCTCGTAAAAATTGTGTTAGCGAGACCCTCGTCGCTGTCACCCCTCTACCATTTTTCGTTTTCTTTTCTTGACCGTTTACATACAGATGAGAGAGCAGAACGATCGTTGAATGTATCAAGCAGCGTTTCATGGACGATGGCCGGTGAACGTTCAACGATCGTTTTGTCACGCTCTTCGTTATCTGAATCTTCAACCCCCGGTATTGAGACGTCTTGTCTCGACAGTTTTACATCTTGTTGATAGTAGGGCAATTGTAAGTTGTGCCGTCAACAAAATCATGGCGACGACCGCAGAAAGTCGACGTTTTGAGTTCTATACCTGTACCAGGTTTCTCCACCCTATATTTCTTCCCCAACATTGCAGGGATGTAGCCACCGCTGAAACGGATTGACTCCATTATTCGACTGTCCTTGCCTTGGCCGCTTGCGTTCCGTTGATCGCGGAACAATCGTGAGTTGTATTATACTTAACCATATACTGTATAACGGGGGAGCATAGCAGCGATAACCCAATATGTTTTGTGAACATGGAGGGATAAAATGTTTACTCGGTCCAACGTCGGGTCCTGATTACTAAAGAGCCCCGTGTTATAGTTCCGTCAACGATTTTATTCGACAACCGTTGTATGTTATTTCTCGTGTTCTTTCATCTTGAACTCCCAACCTTCCAGAGGTGTAACAGGCACTGAAACGGGATTGGTGCTAGTTGTACTCGCATCGAATTTATTATCTCGACCGCTCACTTTTTGTTGACTGTGGAGCGGGGGTGAACGCCGAACGATCAATTTTTCATGGCGACGGCCGCTGGGGTCGACGGTTTTAGTGCTGTCACGTTCTTTAATATGTCCTCCCTGACATTTCAGACGTGTTGCCAGCGCCGAAATGGATCGGCCCTAATCTAAGTTTTTTGTCTTGACCGCTCAAAGTTGGTTGATACATAGTGGAACGATCGTGAACTGCACCTCGTGCTATGATGCGAATATCATCAGCATTCCACGGCGATGACAGCTGAATGTCCGCTGAAACGGATTGACTCCTTTATTCGACTGTCCGTCCTTACCGTTACCGCTTGCGTTCTGGCGATCGCGGAACAATCGTGAGAGTTGTATTATACTATATCGTACCAGGTACTAAGTAACGGGGGAGTATAGTAATGATAACCCAATATGTGATGTGAACATAGGGGGATAGTATGTCTACTCGGTCTATCGTCGGTCCTGATTACTAAAGAGCCCCGTAATACTTCCGTCAACGATTTTATTCGACAACCGCTGTATGTTATTTCTCGCGTTCTTTCATCTTGAACTCTCAACCTTTCCAGAAACGGAACAGGCACTGAAATGGATGTGGTGCTACTCGTACTCGCATCGAATTATTATCTCGACGGTTCATATTTTGTTGACTGTGGAGCGGGGGTGAACGCCGAACGATCAACATTTCATGGCGACGGCCGCTGAGGTCGACGGCTTTCGTGTTGTCACGTTCTTCAATAAGTCCTCCCTGACATTTCAGACGTGTTGCCAGCGCCGAAATGAATCGGCCCTATTCCAAGTTTTTTTTGTCTTGACCGCTCAAAGTTGGTTGATACATAGTGGAACGATCGTGAACTGCACCTCGTGTTACAATACGAATATCATCAGCATTCCACGGCGATAAGAGCCCATCTTAACGGGGAACACTAAATTTCGTTCAATCAGATGCAAATTAAATTAGAAAAAAAAAAATCGAGTCAAATTGAAAGAACCGAAAGCCCGCGATAAGATGGGTCCTTGAATTTAATTAGAAAACAAATCAAGTCAAATTGAAAGAACCGAAAGTCCTCGATAAGATGGGCCCTAACAGCTGACTGTCGACGTTTTTTTTTTTTTTTTTTTTCATCACATGCTTTGATCTTACCAAAAACCCGGCATTCCGGTGGTGTACCCGACATCGAACCGGATCGATTCCACTCGAAGCTCTAAGTTTGACCGCATACCATTGGTTCTGTTGATCGTGGAATAACCGTGCGTTGTATTGGAAAATGCCAGTACTTCGTCGTTCCAGTGTTATACCGTCAAAAACAGTTGTGGGCGACGGCCTCTCTTAATGCTGTCGGGGTTTTTTTTTTTTTTTTTCAGGTTCTTCAACCTTTCACTCCCCAACAATTCAGAGGTGTAGCCAGCGCCGAAAGAGGTCGATTCTATTGATAATCGATCTTCTTGTTTTCTCGGCCGCTTGTATTAATAGTCTGATATGACAGTGGAACAATCGTGAGTTGCACGATTGGACTGTCCCGGTCACCATCATTATTTTCTTGGCGGCGACCCCAGAATGTCGTCGTTTTGCGTATTTTTGTAGGCCAACTCTCTGACCCAACATATCAGGATCGTTTGGACTGAATGTTTATGTGCGAACTGTGCCTATATTTCGAGTCAGACTGGTACTCTCTTTTTTTCAATCTTGAAAGTTTTAACCTCCCAGAGGTGCAGCCGGTATCGACAAACTCGGTCGGTTCTCAACGAGTTTCATATCTTGACCGTTCGCATTTTATTTGACTATTTGACGCGATTGTAACTGAAGCTGGAGCCGTCAGCATCTCATGGCGACGGCTGGGTTATCGTCGACGTTTTCTTTTTTCTTTTTTCTTTTTTTTCGTTTATCACGTTATTTATAACCCTTTCAGTACTGCACTTCTGTCCAAAAATATGCATCTATTACGGGGGGGCATAGTAAATAGGACCAAATATTGTTAGTAAAAATAGGTATATATATAGGTTTTTTATGTACACCATAGGTCCTATTAACTATGGACCCCCCCCCGCAATAACTCTAATACCAAGTAATTCGTCCTCAATCGTCCCCCAAAACGGGACTGCAGTCCTCCTCAATGGGTTATAAACCCTTGCGTACTGCAACTCTTTTATCTACGAATTACTGCACTTGGAATCATTTCAGGATCTCGTATTATTTCAGGGGTATAAGGGGTATAGGGTTTTCCCATCGATTGCGCGGCCGACAAAGTACCCCTCTGTTTTCGTGTATAGATCATGCGGGAGGCCATATTCCTACCCTATCAGACGCGTGCCACTATGGGCGGAAATGTAAGGACCGTTCAGTCATTGCTATTACGGAGGGCCATGGTAAATAGGACCTACGGTACACACAAAAACCTGTATATTTCCCTATTTTTACTGACAGTATTTGGTCCTATTTTCTATGGTCCCCCGTAATATGAAGACCAAAAGGTCCTCATATGTATCACTATCGGCGGGCATGTAGGGACCGTACCGCACCTGCTCCTCTCGGGGGTCAGGTAGGGTCAACGTGCCCAAACTCCAGGGGTAACAACAGCCTGTTCTGATGTTGCAACGGGAGCTATGGGCTAAATTGACACTCGACACGAAATTGGAACGTGGAAGTGTGGTGAGCTTAAGCTTTATTTTTACCAATCCGCTGGAGGATGAAAAAAAAAAAGTTCAGTCATTCCTATGAAGACCAAAAGGTCCTCATGTGTATCACTATGGGCGGGAATGTAAGGACCGTTTAAGTCATTACTATTGAGACCAGAACGTCCTCTTATTTAGCACTATGGACGGAAACATAAGGACCGTTTATTCAACACTATCAAGACCAAAAGATCCTCATATGTATCACTATGGGCGGAAATGTAAGAACCGTTTAGTCAATAGTATGGAGACCAAAAAAAAAGTCCTCTTATTTAGCACTATGGACGGAAATATAAAGACCGTTTATTCAACACTATGAAAGACCAAAAGATCATTGTATTCAGCACTGTGGGCGGAAATGTAAGGACCGTTTAGTCATTGGTATGGAGACCAGAAGGTCTTCTTATTTAGCACTATGGACGGAAATATAGGGACCGTTTAGTCGACAGTATGAAGACCAACATGTCATTATATTCAGCGCTACGGGCGGAAACGTAAGGACCGTTTAGTCTTTGCCGTGAAGACCATGCGGTCCTTTTCATTGACGATTTCTTCCTGCCGCTTAAGGCTAGGTCTTCCTTTCATTTTTTTTACGTACTTTGCCGGCTTCGTTGCCTTGCCGTTCAGAGGTGTGGGAGTGGGGTTTGAGGAACCGCATCTTCGACTCATGTTCTACGTAGTTCGTGGAATCGGGGATTCCATGAATTTCCCATAACTCTGTATATACGGCTCATCAGAGTGGGCTAGTGTTATGATACTGCCTTGAATGAGATTGAAAGCCCGGTAATTACCTGGGTTCAGGCACTGGGATCGTGTTTGTAATACTTGGAAGGTGTATCTTAGGTGGAAAACCGGGGTTTTCCCAGAGGGGCACGAGCTTGGTCTCAGTCTCCGCATGCACGAAAGGAATAAAGCTGCTCTTCTTCTAGCTCTAAGCAACCAAGACACGTGAGTACCAACAAGTACCGACTTGATAGGCAAACCTGTCCAGGGAGTACAAAGCGTCCCGCTTGCTTGATCTTAGCACTTAGACTGCCAGAGTGGTACAACAGGCCATCGGGTTGGCGCACTTTCATGTTTTTCTCAAAGCCAGTTTCTGAGTGACTGACTATTGCATCAATAATACTTTATCAATATTACGGGGGTCCGTAGTAAACAGGACCAAATATTGTCAGTAAAAATAGGTAAACATGTAGGTTTCTATGTATACCATAGGTCCTGTTAACTATGGACCCCCGTAATAGTGAACTCCTCTGGTCAGGAGCCGCCCAGAAAAACAGTAGGTGCATCCCTCTGTCGTAGCCCGCGTCCAATACAGCAGTAGTGCCGGTTGACTGGTGCCGGTAGCCCGCTATAGTGCCAGTGTCTATGGAATCGCTTGGCATAGATGGGATTCACCGGCGTGGTAGTGTGCGGAGGGAATAGTTAGTGGCGGTTACGGCTGTAAAGTGCCGGCCAAGGGTAAGGAGCCTTAGATGAACGTGGGCGCACCCCCTGTTGTCCAATCGTGCCGATCCCTCTGTATTGCCTGTCCATCTATAGTGCCGGTCCATCGATAGCGCCGGTCCCTCTGCATGCAATGCCATGGATATGTTCCTGGCCGTTGTTTGGTTGAAAGTGATACATACCGGATGTTATACCACAGCTCGTCAGGGGTACCGTTTTTTTTTCCCCCTTACCACGGATTGGTGTGACACCGCCGCGCGCGATTCTGTGTATACTTTGTTTGTTTTTCTCCCCATCGAGAGGCGTTTTTGTTACAGCCTGTTTTGTGACCACGGGCAGGATATAGTGCCGGTCGAGTATGTAGTGCCGGTTGCCCTATATATAGTGCCTGTCGAATCGCTTCGCACAGATGGGATTCGCCAGCGTGGCAGTGTGCGGAGTAATTAGTGCCGGTTGGTTGCCGCTATACATTGTGCCGGTACTGATGGCTGGCGCATATCATACCGGCACTATGTAGTCTTATGGGGAAAGTATGGAGCTCCAGAAAACGTGGGTGCTACCGATATACCTGGCATACCGTAGCGTATGCATCTGAGGGTCTCTTGGCCGGTCCTTAAGGACGGGTGCCGCGGCGAAAAGATAAAATAATATAAAAACGAAAGCTGTGAGATCGTGGACTTCGTCAAAACTCATCTCTGCAAGCTGTGTGTGATACTTCGATCGCGTGTGCTGCGGTGTTTTAGTTGGTCTCGTGCAGGGTATGCAGTCTGTATATGAGGAAGACAAAATCTGAAGCTGCCGAATTCAAGGAGTTGGTGTGTCTCTATTTGGGAAATAGTAAAAAAACTATATATATATATATATTTCGTGTGTAGCACCTAAATTTCCTGAGGCTCTCTTCCTCAGTCCAGGAGCTCCATGTACACATCGCACAACAACCGCTATATGAAAACAAAAAAAATCACGACCTGGGACGGAAAGATCAACATCTACAGATGGATCATTTGGATAATAATCTAGATCATCTACCTGTATATCGTTGAGATAGTCTAGATCACCTACAGACAGATTTTTTTAGATCATCTAGATCCTAACCTGCCGTTATGAAGGGCTGCGCAGGATCTGTGTGGTACAGATAGATCCAACCCAGGAAAAAAGCGTCCTATCTCAAATCAAGGGCAGATTTTTTGCGTGAGCTACAGTAGATGATGCAGACCAGGGGTCGATCTTCCCTGAAATGTGTAGATCATGCACTGTGGGAATGATCTGTAGTTGATCTGTACATGGTCTGTAGATCTGTCTGTCTGTCCGAGGTGCGTTTGAAAAACTTGTGGGCTAAGCCCGATACGCGATCCCATTGGCTATTGCGGCGGGCAACAGTAAACAGGACCCATCATATAGACGAAAACCTATACATTCTAGTATTTTTACTATCAATAAGCAATACATGGTCCTGATTACTGCGTTCCCCCCAAATAGAGGTATTAACGAATATTTTTCACGCAAAACCAACATAATTTACAGGATTTACTAAAAAACTCGTCTGGGCTGGTCGGTCGGTGTTTTGCTCCCCCGGTTACTTGCCCGGTTGGCTAACTTCGTTGTTTTTTTAAGCGTTCAAGTTTTTTTTTTTTTTTTTTTTTTTTTTTTTTAGGTCGTTCTTGCCCCGCGGCTACGTGCAGTATACGAGTAGCTGGTAATATAGCTGGTACGAGGAACGAACGCCTGCTGGCTGTGTTGTATTCTCTCCCTTTTCAGCTTTGTGGTCGACCATAAGCCCGAACGGGAATCCTGTAGTGAAAAATACATCGGACCCGAATTCGTTGGGTGGCTCCTCAGCTTAGGATCACTGCTGTCAGCGAGAGGTTTGGGCTCAACAAAGGATAAATCTCTCAGTACCGTGCACGAGTGTAGCGCGCTTGTGAGCGCGTTGCCGCGCTCTCTATCCGAGCCTCTGATGTGTTGTTCGAAACCTGGCACTTACAGCCGGAGAGAACGGAGGTGAATTGACCGCGAGCGCAGCGCGGGAACGTCCCCTGCCGAAACGAAATGCTCCCCTTGCTTTCGACTGGTCTCTTTATATTGTCGAACCGCATACCACGTTTTTTTGCCGGGAGAAGGCTCGTGCTTGGAATTTTGGGGGGGGCCTTTTTTCAGTGGTCGAAAGGTTGGACTAAACCGCGCCCGCTCGACTGATACCCTGTCCCCTATTATGGGGGACCATAGTAAATAAGACCTACGGTACAGACGAAAACCTATATATTTCCCGTTTTTTGCTAACAATACTTGGTCCTATTAACTATGGCGCCCCGTAATACAATCTTCTTCTCACCGCTGCA
>JASSKH010000008.1:4912918-4942918 GCA_031763025.1 Macrocystis pyrifera | reverse complement strand
ACAAAAAAAAAACACCAAACAATCGTACGGAAGACTCAATATGCCCTTGTTTTTGTTTTTCCTCTCCTCTGGTATCATGGACCGCAAGCACCAAACCTTTGCTCATGTTTTACGTAGTTGACGGAATCATATGACACAAACAAACAAACCCACGAACGTAACAAATTGATACCTGGTATTGATTCCCTGCTGTTTTTATGTTCGTTTTTTTTTTCCCGGGGAGCATTGACAAGAAGCAGTTGTTGCCATTTTGTGTGCAAAAAACAGCGTCGCGGAAGAAAACACTGCTGTTACCATGCTTTCGTGGACTTTTGTAGACGACAGTCTTCGGCGGGAGACAGGGGTGGATGGATTTGTTTTTTATTAGTTTATGACTTTGAGCTATTACGGGGGACCTTAGTAAATAGGACCAAATATTGGTAGTAAAAATAGCGAAATATATAGGTTTTTGTGAGTACCGTAGGTCCTGTTTACTATGGTCCCTCGTAATAGTGTGGACTAATGAGTTTTAACAAAAGAGGTAGACGATAGCATAGCATAATGGTGGGGGTGGATGGAATTTATTAATTGATGACCTAGACTATTAAATAATTAATCTACAACTATTAATAGGGAGATGGTGTATGCAAGCAATACACTGTTTCCCCCGGGGGGCATGGACATGGAGCACCGTGCATACAAGAAACAAATTTCGCACGCAAGACTAAAACCCAGCAAGAGACAAAATCATTAACTTTCATTTTGTTTTTAGGTGCGATTTTTTGTTTTTGTTTTCCCGGCGAGCTTTTGTCAGAAAGCACCCGCGCACAAGAAACGAACTTTTATTTTTAACTCAACTCTGATTTTTTTTTTCTTTACGTACGAATTTTCTTTGTCTCGTTTTCCGGCGAGCATTGTCAAGGAGCGCACTCGTACGAGGGACGAAAACCAAATAGTACCATAAAAAAAATGACATTATATACAACATTCTAACCAACTTTAGTTTCTCCCCCGGCCAAACATTGGCAACATAACGCGCTCGCACAAGAACCAAAATAACGCAAGGACTTGCAACTTCTAACTCTAATTTTTCTTTCGGAGGAGGAGGAGGAGGAGGAGGGAGCATCGACTCGCAACACTTGTACAAAGATTCAGAATGGCACAAGAAACAAAATGGTGTGAAGAAGATAAGGTAAATAGTTTTTGTTTGTTGCTGCCGGCGTTCCTTGTGTCAGGGAGCTCACACGTACCGGAAGCGTTCGGGTTGTCACTTGGCTGGCTACAAGTCGCGAACGAAGTCATGAACGAGGAGAAGTTCCCACAGCAGCGAACCCCGAAATACTGCGAGTCCGCAAGTATCCACAGCATAGCATATACTACAGAACCTCGAAGTACATCTCTGCAGTGCATAAGCAAAAGCCCGAAATGCTGCGAGCACGCGAACTGCGCCTGCAGTTTTTTTTTTTCAAAGCACGGCAGTGTCTGGGCGCTTCAGTTGTTAACAGTTGCTTGCGGAAATGTGCGGAGCGCCGTGGCGTCTTTGGGTCTCGCTGGCGCGTTCACGGTGGCTCGACGTAAGAAGTCAGTTCCTTGCCTTTCGCTTTGCCACCCAGCTAGTACGGGGGCCCACAGTAAATAAGACCAAATATTGTTATTACGGGGGTCCATAGTTAACGGGACCAAATTTTGTTAGTAAAAATAGGAAAATGTATAGGTTTTTATGCATACCGTAGGTCCTATTAACTATGTACCCCCGTAGCAGCAAAAATAGCAAAATATATACGTACCAGGTAGGTTGTTGTCTGTACCGTAGGTCCTGTTTAATGTGATCCCCCGTAATAGTACTGTATCACAGCAGCAGTTTTTTACGGGAGAAAGGGGGGGGGGGGGGGGGGTGTACTCGATATCGTGCATGGCCGCAAGTGGTATACCGTATCACACAGGGTGATAAGATGACACACCCCCCTGGGGCGAATTTCAGACCCGATTTTCTCCGAAACGTGGGGGACACACACAACGAAAATGGTGGGCTAGGAAATATTTCGTCGAGAAGGTTGCTTAGACAGACGCATCGCTCGACGTACTCGGTACGCCCTCCACGTTGTCGGGAAACCCATCTTTGGAAATCGTCCGCGGGGGTGGGTTATCTTATCCCCCTAATGTGATCGTGTTGTTGCGGGGAACCATGGTAAATAGGACCAAATATTGTTGGTAAAAATAGGGAAATACACGGGTTTTTGTGTGTACCGTAGGTCCTGTTTACTGTGGTCCCCCGTAATTGACGGTGTGCATGACCGTAGTAGACCCACGGCATCCCTACAAAGCCCGGACAGAGAGCACACCGGGTTGCCGCGTATTCTTCGATATCATGCATGGCCGTAGTCGTGTGTATGACCGTAGACCCTCGCATCCCCACAAAGCCGGGACGGAGAGCACGTCGGGTTTTCGCCGGCCACACAGACGTTGTTTTCGCCGAGCGCGAAGTAAGCGCCGCAAGGTGTCGAGTTATTTATACCTGGTAGTAATCGAAGTCCACGATGGACCCAATAGTCGTGTGTGTGTTCTTCACATTAAACCGTTTTTTCTACATCCAGCGTTACCACTGCTGTCCCTGTCGACTCTTCAATCCTCTTACGGGGGGGCATAGTAAATAGGACCTATGGTGCACACACCCATATATTTCCCTATTTTTACTAACAATATTTGGTCCTATTTACTATGGCCCCCCCGTAATCAATGGTAAATAGGACCTATGGTACAGACAAAAACCTATATATTTTCCTATTTTTACTGACAAATATTTGGTCCTGTTTACTGAGGTCCCCCGCGATAGAGATGCTAAGCTCTTGTGGTCACAGAACGAACGCCGCAGAGATGGCCACATTGTTTTGCACTGCAGTAAGAAGAGTAGACAATGCATATGCTTCGTATGTCATGGTACTGGATACGACCGGGAAGACATATGATACGTACACATTCTATGAAAGAGAAAACGAAAGAAACTATTACGGGAGTCCATAGTTAATGGCAGGGCTTTTCGCGAGTCAGGTCAAATCTCACGGGTCGGGTCGGGTCGGGTCGGATCGGGTCAGCTGGCCCGACCCGACCCGCGAGATTTTGAAAGCCTCTTGACCCGACCCGAACCGACCCGGGAGACTAAAAAAGTTGTTGACCCGACCCGACCCGTGAGATTTGAAAATATCCTGACCCGACCCGACCCGACCCGACCCGCGAGATTTCAAAACCTCCTGACCCGACCCGACCCGACCCGCCACCTTCGGATTGACCCGTGAGACACGGGTTTCATGCGGGTCGGGTCACCTTGACCCGCGAGACGATTTATCTTGACCCGCAGGTCCGACCTGCGGATCCGGCCCGTGGGTCGACACTTAAAAAACAATTTAATACTCATTTTTGTGCCCACAACCGATATGTGGCTTGGCTGCAGTGGGTATAAATGGATGCGGGAAGGAGAAAAGGATGGATGCGGGCATGCGTATAAGGATTTGGCAGTGTTTTAAGGTTTGAATAAGATTCCAAAGGAATAGTATTGAGTATTCATACGGGAAAAACCTTTGGGTAAGAGAGCGGGAAGTGTTTTGAGCGTCGGATCCGCGGGCCGGATGCGCGGGTCCGACCCGCGGGTCAGCAGAAAAGAACTCGCGGGTCACGCTGACCCGACCCGCGGGTGACCCGTTTCTCGCGGGTCATGACCTGACCCGACCCGTGAGCTTTTCATCACCTCTTGACCCGACCCGACCCGACCCGTGAGATTTGAAAACCTCGTGACCCGACCCGACCCGACCCGTGAGATTTGAAAACCTCTTGACTCGACCCGACCCGACCCGTGACATTTTGAACACTTCCTGACCCGACCCGACCCGACCCGACCCGTGACATTTTGAACACCCCGTGACCCGACCCGCGGGTCGGGTCATGACCCGCGAAAAGCCCTGGTTAATAGGGCCTATGGTGTACATAAAAACCTATATATTTACCTATTTTTACTAACAAAATTGGTCTTATTAACTATGGTCTCCCGTAATAATACAATCATGTACTGTACTGCTGTATCCCCCTATGTTCGTAAACACCATCTTGGGTTCTGATCGCTACCACTGCTGTGGGCGTAAATATAACGACCTTTCGGCCCTCACATCAACGTCTAAATGGTTATTATATTTTTGTCCAGTGTGGAATGTCCCCCCCCCCCCCCCCCCCCCTCCAGAATAAAAATAATAATACCAGGTACCAGGTATCCCGGGTGTTGAGATGGCCGATCTGACGACAGGCCCTAAAATTCTCACCACGAAGAAACTACAAAAAATTATGACCAGGTATTTTTTAATTCTGCTTGTACCAATGTCTGAAAATTAATATTTTGACGGGGTGGCGAATGTCTTTTGAATAAATCTTCCGGCACGGGGGGGGGAGGGGTAGTTTTTTTTTTTCATCCGTTTTTTAATATATATATGTATAAAGCCGTTCGTCCGAGAAAAATAAAAACGATTGTTTGGTGTCCTTTTTTAACCCATACTGCTGTCGCATGAATAAAGAATAAATAATCCCTGCCGCTACTGATACGAGTTTTGGGAAGCAGTTTTTTTTTTGTCCCCACCGTATGAGTGAAGTTCTATTATTATCTTGGGAGAGATTTAAATCCAAGGTCCCGTGTCCCCGAAATACCTTTTATTAAAAAACCGAAAAAAAAAAAAAAGAAACAACGAATGGGGGAACAAGATATATATATATATATATATATATATTTTTTTTTTTAATGAAAAAAAAACTTCCTGATAGAAAATACACGTCAGCTGTTAGTTTCTGCCGATGTCTTTGCCGCTGTACTTTCTTTCCCGCCGCGGAAGAAATGGGAAAACTGTTTTACGATAGCTTGGAAGTACAAGCAGTGTGTGGTCCCTCCATGGTGCCGGTATTGTTGACTGAAAGTGCCGGTATGCGCCGCCAGTCAACGGTACCGGCACGATGTATAGCGTCAACCGGCACTAATTACTCCGCACGCTGCCGCACCGGTTAATCCCATTTTTTACCAAGCGATTTCACCGGCGCTGTTCGTAGCGGACAGCCGGCACCATTCAACCGGCAATAAACCGGTACTATAAATACCACTAATAATACGGTGAACCATAGTAAATAGGACCTACGGTACACACAAAAACCTATATATTTACCCATTTTTACTATTACGGGGGTCCATAGTTAACGGGACCAAATTTTGTTAGTAAAAATCGGTAAATATATAGGTTTTTATGTACACCATAGGTCCTGTTAACTATGTACCCCCGTAATAACAATATTTGGTCCCATCTACTATGGTCCCCCGTAATACTGTGTATTTGTGAACCGCTCCTGGCCATTTGGCATTATATTCCCCGCCAGAGCGGTGTTTATGTTCTTGGCAACCAGAGTGCCAGGGATTTACTCCGTCGCCGCCACCGGCCATGTAGCACTGATTTCTTGGCCGACTTTTAGTTTCTGAAGCTATGCAATTTGGCTATCTTGGGTTTTTTGCGTGCACGGGTGCATCTTGTCAACGCTCGCCGGGGAGAAAACAAACGAACAAAAAAGCTGGCGTTGTTTTTTTAACTCCCCCAAAAAAAAAAAAATTGGCGTTGTCTTCTATAGTAGACTCGAAAAGAAAAGAAAGTTGCCTTTTGGGTTTCTTGTACACTAAAAAACGAGCTGGCATCGTTTTCTTACTTGAAAAAATGAGTCGGCTTGTCATTTTCGTACCAGGCATGCGATACGTACATAGCTTGTTAAGGATTGAAAGTGTTTTTTTGGCGATAGATTTTTTTGTCGATTCTCGCCTACCAGGCCGGAAAGAAAAAGAACAAGAAAACGATCTGGTCACTATTATTACAGGGGACCATAGTAAATAGGACCTACGGTGCAGACAAAACCCTATCTATTTGCATATTTTTGCTAACAATATTTGGTCCTATTAACTATGGCCCACCGTAATAGACGTTATGTATACCTGGTATATACGTAAGAGTATATTTTATAGATTTAAAGTTGACTTTTTTCGTACTCGGTCACTCACTGCCCTCGAAGGCGACAGCATGTACAGCAGTGGGAGCTGTATACGTAACCTGGCAGTAGTATTACGGGAGACCATAGTAAATAGGACCAAATGTTGGTAAAAGTAGGGAAATATTTATATTTTTGCGTATACCGTAGGTCCTATTCACTATGGTCCCCCGTATTAGCGACCCTTGCGCTCTTCTTGCAGTCTGCGTTTCTGCCCCAACCTGCGCTCATCCTTCTCCGACGATGATTGCTCTGGGCACCGCCTACCCGGGGCTAGATCAGTTTTTTTTTTTGGGGGGGGGGAGGAGGGGCTCGTATACTCTCTCTCTCTCTCTCTCTCGTGGACGTCGTGCTCTTTCTTCCAGCAAAACCCAATTTGTTTTTTTTTTTGTCGTAAAGCTTTGTACAGATGTAGTATAGGCCCACGAATCAGACGTAGCATCCTGTAGCGAGAAGCTTAAGGCTCCCTTTAATGGAGGACGCCAGAAGGCGCCATCGTCCTTGCTCGGTGCTGCATCTGGTCGAACCTGAATGAAGGCAATACGCGGCGGCAGAAAGGCGCGGCGGCAGGGGAGGTGGGAGGGGATGGGATGAGGTGGGAGGGGATAGCGAGAGGAGGGGAAACGGGAGGCGGGGGGGGAGGGGGGAAACGGGAAATTGATGGGACGGGGGTGGGGGGAGGGGGGTGCTCATGACCATGCATGGCCATGGTCGCATAACCTTTCATTTTTCCACGTTGCGTTGGTCGGACGGGGCGGACCCCTTTCGAGTGGAGGAGGGGGGGCGGGGGGGGGGGGGGGGGGGGGGTACTCATTATCATGCATGGCCGTAGTCGTATACATGACCATTGACCACGCATCCCTTTCGAGACGGAGCACCGTCCCTACTCCCTAGTAGAAGGGGGGAAGAAAAAAAGTGAAAACCTAAAAAGTGAGAACCACAGCAGGGTCAGTGGTGGATTCTGGCCCCGCCGAAGACGTTGAAAACTAAATATATATATTTTTAAAATGGCCGATTATTTTCGGCCTTTTAGTACGAGTGAGTATGTATGATACGTAGTCGCAAGTACGGCATTCCTGATACACTTTTGGGCTTTCTCTGTCTCCCAGGCTGTGACCACAGAATGAGTAACTCTCCCGGATACCGAATCAGGACGGACTTCACTGGGTGTGCTGATGAGGCTAGGCAGCGAAGGACGATTTGATGTGTCAAGACAACACGCACACCGGTTACTTCGCCCTTTCACGCCTCCGACACACAGATCATGATCTATCTGATCTGTCTACAGTAGATGATCTAGTTCCTCATCTGCCGTTGTGTGAGGTTGTGCAGGATCTGCCTTATAGGGCGGATAGATCACACCCAGGAAACATGTGCTATTACGGGGAACACTTCGGACAGATCAGATAGATCATGATCTATCTAATCTGTGTACAGTAGATGATTTAGTTCCTCACCTGCCGTTGTGAGAGGTTGTGCAAAATCTGCCTTATAGGGGAGATCATACCCAGGAAATGTGCTGTTACGGGGGACCATAGTAAATAGGACCTACGGTACAGACAAAAAACCCTTTATATTTACCTATTTTTACTAACAATATTTGGTCCTATTTACTATGGCCCCCCGCAACAGACCGTATAGACTATTCTAGGGCTCCCGCCTGGCGACAGGAGCTAGATCATACAGATCATACTGGTACAGATCAGGCACCTATTACGGGGGACCATAGTAAATAGGACCTAATATTGTCAGTAAAAATACGGAAAATATATATTAATAGTTTTTTTTTTTTTTTTGTGTGTGTACCGTAGGTCCTATTTACTATAGTTCCCCGCAATATCTGCCCTGAATGATCTAAATCATGAAGTGGGATCTGACGATTGTCTGTCCGAGAAATATCAAACTGTACCCAACCCCCCCCTTCAAAACTATCTCGTGTACCCCCGTTTACTGCTTGCGGGGGTTAATTACACCTGGGGGATTTTTTTTGTGAATACTACTGTAAGTTGTACAACGAGTTAGTCGTTGGTTGTGTGTGCTGCTGTACGTGTGGCAGGAGTTGCAGTGGACATGCATGCCAGCCACCCTGTTCCCATGTGGTGCCTTTGACCCCGCTGTGGGCACTTCCCATTTGGCACCCAGCGCACCGCCGACCCCGCGCGTTCTACGTGTTTGTGTTTATGTGTGTGTGTTTTTTTTATGGCTGTGCATCGGTAGATACGTTGGTCAGCTGTGAGGATAACCTGGTTCAACCGAATCTGTTTTTTGCTTTTTTTGATTTTTTGTGTTTTTAATGTGTTTTTGTGCTCTTGTTTTTTTGCTCAAGATTAAGATTCCTCAGCTGTTATACGAGTATTGCTTGCCAGCGTGCCTGATATTTATAGCATACGTAGTTCTGGAGTGTTAACATGTCTACGTGTTCTTGGACGTAGTGTACTTTCATGTTTTCCTTTTTTTTTTTGTTTTTCTTTTTTTTTGTACAAACAGCAGTTCCAGTGGCTCTTACCCCGTACCTGGTGTTATATTGTCGTATTATAGTTTGATACGGCGGTGCTGCGAAAATACGCGCGAGCCACACACAGAGATCCTGGATTTAAACGAGCCGGTCGCAATCTTGAACTTTTGGCAGAATCAAGGTGTGACAAGTGATACGTCAGTCCCGGACGTTTTGACCCAGGATGAAGGATATGTGTGGGCTTCCTCGGTGGCACCCGGGCCACTTGGAACGATCTCTCGGTGCTTCTTGAAGCGTTGCAGGCCGCCAGGCCAGTTGCTCGGGTTGGCATCGCCGAAACGCTCCCCGAGAAAAACGGTTGCGCGGTGGCCGCGATGCGAGCCACGTATCGCACATGTCACGTGCGTTTGCGTCTGTCTGCGCTTGGTACGGCGTTGGACGTCCTGTTTGATCGACCGCCTGGTGCCATCAGTTTGTGAAATCGGGAAAATTAGGGCGACAAAGTCTTCGACAATAATAGCGACCCGAAGCACATGGTATTATAGTCTGATCTGGTATCACGTACTTAGCACTGCGATCTGTGCGATCTGTTGTGCACTATGTCGTATTACGGGGGTCCATAGTTAATGGGACCAACTTGTTAGTAAAAATAGGTAAATATATAGATTTTTATATACCATAGGTCCTATTAACTATGGACCCCCCCCCCGTAATAGGACATTTAGAACAAAAGTAAAGCATACGTATGAACGTGAGCTGCGAGATCGTGGTTTATTTCGTCGAAGCTCATACTACTACTGTAGGAATGCATGATCTGTACATACACATACGTACGTCCCACCCCACTGATCTGTACGGTCTACAAATAGATCAGACAAATCATGATCAGTCCGAAGTGCTAATGCCTATTTGTAGCAGCAGTGGGCGACGCATGCTACAGCAGCAGTAGAGGTGCACCATTTTTTTTCAGAGGCTCCTCAGTTGACCTGGAGGAGATCCATGCTGTGGTACTTCTGTACCAGGTAAGTAAGTCATTACTTGGTGACCCGATAACTGACTTCATACAAAAATTAAAGTGCCATGGTTGATGAGTAATCCCATGGTGGCCCAATTATACATATTTTTTTTTTTTCCGAAACAACAATGGCATTTGTTTCGACGGTTGGGTTAGGGAGGTCCCGTCATTCAGAAAATATTTTATTTATAGCGGAAATGTGTTGAGTCTATCGTAGCGCGCGTCTGGCAGCAGTACAGGACACCTACAGTATTATTTCCGATTTATTCATTTATATATTCATTCTCCATCCCAGTTATTAAACTTGGCGCTCCTTTTCTCTCTCCTTTATATTATTATTATTAATAGTCGATAGTCAAATCCGGGGTCAACATAGCAAGCTCTCTTTCCGCCCCCCGTCGCCGCCACGGTGTCGTGCCGTGCGTTTTTTTTTTGTCGCGAGAAGGCTGCAGCCCTTTCCTCCCTCGCCGACTCGCGTCTAATTCCGCCTGCCCACGCTACGAAGTTTTGTTTGTAGCAGCAGCAGCAGCAGCAGCAGCAGCAGCGGCGGCAGCAGCAAGACAGGACATCTAGGATATGAAGAAAACGAGGAGTAGAAAAGAAGGAGCACAATGAAAAAAATGAGAAAATTATGCAGTCGTTTATTTATTCGCTGAATGGAATCGATAGTGTATGTAGAACGAGCACCCATTCTCAAAATAATAAAGTATGCGGCGCGGACGCAGCGTTTTCCTGCTTCTTGCTGTGACGTCTCCGGTACTCTACTGATTTGTGTAGGATACCGGGCGATGCGTTTGATCGATTGCCGGGTCGCTCTGTGTGCTTCAGCGGTAGCAGCAAAGCAGTACATCAGCGCACTCGTCACGCGACACCACTTCGCCCCTTGAGCACGGCGCCCACATTTTCGAGGGACAAAATACTTGGAACTAGAGGGGGCCCATTTTCGGTGATACAGGAGAACACAGAGTAATATTCTTTTAGTTAGAGGGGGTCCATCTTTGGTATTACAGGGGGGTCACAGTGATATACTTGGGGGTTAGAGAGGGTTCATTTTCAGTATCACAGGGGAACACAGAAATGCACTTGGAATTAGAGGGGGTCCATTTTCAGTATTGCAGGGGAACACAGGAATACATTTGGAATTAGAGGGGGTCCATTTTCAGTATTGCAGGGGACACAGTAATATACTTGGAAGTTAGAGGGGGTCCGTTTTCAGTATTACAGGGAACACAGTAATATACTTGGAATTAGAGAGGGTCCATTTTCAGTGCTACAGGGGAACACAGTAATATACTTGGAATTAGAGGGGGTCATTTTTCAGTATTACAGGGGAACACAGTAATCAGAATCAAATGTGTGTAAACATAGAAGATAGGGCAATACCTGAATTTTTCAGGGCTCTTCACGGGCCTTAACCCGACCCGCGTGTCGGGTTCAGGTGGTCTTCAAAATCTCACGGGTCGGGTCGGTTCGGGTCGGATCGGGACGGGTCAGGAGGTTTTCAAAATCTTACGTGTCGGGCCAGGCCACCCTGACCCGACCCGACACGACCCGACACGACACGACCCGACCCGCAAAGTTTGACCTGGCCCGTGAAGAACCCTGGATTTTTGGTGTCCGTCGTAGGTCATGACTACCATTATGTCGTTACCCGTGACCCGAACCCAATACGTTTGGTGTGTAAACTAGAATTGCACCCCGTTCGTCTACCACCCGGGTACCCGACGGGTAGTACCCGGACCTGTCACGACCCGTTCGGGTACGGGTACGGATAGGAGACCTATTACCCACCGAGTATTTGGACCCGGGTACCCGATGATGATTTTACGTGTCCCCGATGATATATCCCTCACCATACCTCCCAGAGGGGGTTCATTTTACGGGGGAACGTAATATTACGAACCAAGCACATTACCTGGTACTTGATTAGAGTATGGGCCCGCCATCAAGAAACGCCTTCTGTAATCTGAAAAGCAAAGCCGTAGGAACTTGACGTGACACCATGCTTGGGACTTCAACCTTCCAACATGCGCGATGACGTGCACCTCTGGCGCCGGCCGAAGTGGTGGCGGCGAGGCTGACCAATCACCTCGGGGGACCCGCGCACCGGGTCGACGGTGCTGACAGGCACATACATGTACAGGAGTCTGTTTGTAGGTACCGGCTTGGTGGGCGTAGTGTGGCACTCGCCGCTGAGCACGATGTTTTTTGGTCCAATTTTCTGAAAAGAGTTCTTCTCCAAGATGAAAAGTGAGCCTTGATTTTCTTATCGCGTTCTTCTTTCCGATTTGTGGGCTGTGTGGTTGTGTAAACACTAGGACGGTACCTGATTCTTGGGTCCATCGTGAGTTTTGATTACTAGGCCTTATGCCCCCCGCGTAAGGGTGTCTGAGGCTATGGGATTTAATGTCCATATATATATATATATTTTTTTTTTTGTCAGTTTTTGGATTTGAGATAGCTACTGTAGCTACTCACGCGAGCAGCCCTCAGAAACAATTCGGAGATTCGGTCTGGTTGGGTTTGGGTCAGGGTTAAGGTTGGCCTGATTGGCTTTGGGTCAGGGTTAGGGTGCTCTGTTTGACTTAGGGTTGGGGTTGCTCTGATAGGATCAGGGTTAAGGGTTGCTCGGATTGGCTTAGGGGTTAGGGTTGTTCTAATTGGCTCAGGGTTAGGGTTGTTCTAATTGGCTCAGGGTTAGGATTGCTCTGATAGGCTTAGGGTTAGGGTTAGGGTTGGCCCTGTTCGCCTCGTGCACAGCAGTGTGTATCAACCATGTTCTCGAAGAAGTGCTAGGTAACCCTCGAAAATTTTGTTGCTATGTGTCCCTACTATAGCTCGCGTGTATACAGCGAGTGCCGTGCGAAAAAAAAAAACACTAATGGTGCTCCGACTTTAAGGCATGCCTGCCTTCTTGGGGAGTTTCTCAGGTCAGGAGCCACGGCAGAAAGAGATGTTTCACACCTCGGACACACAGATCACGATCTATCTGATCTATTTACAGTAGACGATCTAGTTCCTCACCTGCCGTTGTGAGAGGTTGTGCAAAATCTGCCCTAGAGGGCAGATAGATCATACCCACGAAACATTCGCTACAGATCATGCACAACTTGTACGAGTCCCACCCGCAACATGAGCTACTGTAGATCATACAGTATCGGGAATATATCTGCCTCGAAGGATCTAGGTCATGAATTGTGGGAACGATCTGTAAATGATCTGTAGCTTATTTGTGTGAGCTGTGCCAATGTTTTGCGGGAAAAAAAAAAAAAAACGCTGTGTAATTCCTGTCGTAGCCCTCGCCACGCCCAGGAACGGTACTACTGAGCTCGCGAGATTTTTCGCGATATTATATACCGATCCTGTCATAAGAAAGAGACCCAAAAACAAAAACAAAAAAATCTCGACAGAGCCTCTTATGATTCTCCAGGGATGTCGATAACTTCGGAAGCGGTGTCATACTGAAATTCACGCGGAACACTCCCTTTGTTTCTCTTGTAAAGACGAAGTCTCGTCGTAGCCTGGACGAGTATTATCGCGGTTTTTCATTCGATGGCCGGTACTGCACCGCAGTGAGCGGTTCGCGAAATAAGGCACCAAGGTTGGTATGATATGTACGTGGGACCAAAAAAAATCTGAACCACATCGGACGGGGCTAGTCTCCTTTTCAACGACACCAACTACTACTGTCGGGAGCCGCCTATTTGTAGCGTGGGTTGGTACAAATCGACGCGACTCGGCGAGTTGCTGAACCCTTTTCGCGATAAATTTTTCAAGGCGTTTACGGTGGCGAGGAGGGCGGAGTATGTCTGCGACCCCGGCTCCGAGTTACGACTATCTAATATCACGGGGAACCACAGTAAATAGGACCTACGGTACACACAAAAAACTATACATTTACCTATTTTTACTAACAATATTTGGTCCTATTTATTATGGTCCCCCGTAATAGATGGGGGCGGGAAGGAGTAAGAAGGACGAGGAAGGTATTAAAAGGGACGGAAACCATAAATCGATATTTTATAGATTAATTTCTTTCAGGACCGCAGTTGGTGATAAACCATTCAAATTCTGAGTAGTTTGCCCCGAACACGGGACTAGCCCCGAACACGGGACTGCAGTGCTGAAAGGGTTAACTTTGTTTTTTTCGGGGCAGAAAGACTAGGGCACTGCTGTGTACGAGACGAATAAAAACTCAAGCCAAACCCCAGCCCTAACTAAGACTACTAAGGCAAACCCCAGCCGGGGGGGGGGGGGGGGGGGGGGGGGGGGGGGGGGGGGGGGGGGGGGGGGGGGGGGGGGGGGGGGGGGGGGGGGGGGGGGGGGGGGGGGGGGGGGCGTACTCATTTGTTGCTTGCCTTATTCGTTTGACCATTGACCATGCATCCCTTTCGAGACGGGGCACAGTTCCTACTCCTAGTAGAGACACCTCCAACAATTGGGCTCTCATTACGTTGTTTCCATATATTATATCGAAAGTTTTGCTAATCTTACCCCCTTCCATAGAAACTTTTTGCTATTTTTATCCCCTTCCTGTCTGGCCGCCTGTGGCCACCATCTATCTCCTAGGATAGCGATCGTTTTCTCGCTGCTATTCAGTGTATCGAACTCCTCCATGTTACATTCGTCTATTTCCTGGTGGGGAGGGGGGGGGGGAGAGCCTGCTTTGTGTCCCTGGATCTGAATCATGACTAGGAGGGAGGGAGAGATAACTTAAGGGCGAGGATAGGAAATGGATGGAGAAAAAGAAGAAGAAAATAAATCTATATACATGTTTTTTACCGTGTGTATCGTCTGTAGGTCTGATTTGTCTGGTGAGGATCTCTGTCCGATGTGGTCAGCTTGCATTTTTTTCATTTTTTTTTCTTGCCACGAAGATACGACTCGAGCTCTCAACCAAAAGCCGATGAGATGGCAACACACTCTGATGCCAGCCACGCCGAACTGATCGTTTACACAGCAGACATGCGACGTCAACAACATGGTTACACAAAACATCGACGTTCCGTGTTTTTTTTTTCTTCTTCATAATACACGAAAAAAAAAAAAGTTATGTTGAAAAAAATGGCATTTTTGTTTCGTTCTAGACCGTACGGATGCTAACCTGCCGCTTTCGGATGCCTGTGCAGGAAAAGTACCAATCATCCAACCCAGGAAACATCTCCTGCAGTAGATCATGCAGATTATACCGCTCCCGTTCCGCAACGTGAGCTACTACGGGGGACCATAGTTAATAGGACCAAATATTGCTAGTAAAAATAGGGAAATATATAGGGTTTTGTGTGTACCGTAGGTCCTATTTACTATGGTCCTCCGTACTAGATCATACAGATCATCATGCGAGGCGTTCTACGATAGAGGTTCACCCTATATTTTCTGGGGCTCCTCACGCGACCTTGAGGAGCTCCACATACCTCACCGAAAACCACCTTCAGCAGGAATCAGATGGCATCCCGATGAATAATCCCGTGGCCGAAGCATGCATTTACGTCATTTTTCGAAAGAAGATTGACACTGCGACGATTTCGGGTTGAGGAGCCCCGCCGTTCAGAAAACAGTTTTGGCGGAAACGTGCTACGTCTATCGTAGAACGCGTCATACAGATCATACAGATCAATCAGATCAGGAATAGATGATATATCTGCCCTGAACAATCTTGACCAGGAGCTATGGGAATGATCTGTACATGATCTGTCTGGGATGTGAATGCTTCCCGGGTCGAGGTTGCGATTGAGTCTGGGGTCAGGCTCGTGGTATAGGTTTTGGGGCGACGGGGCTGTTAATAAATAGGTCTTTTTTTCTTTTGCTTCAGCGAAAAATGACCATTTTTTTTTTTTTGTGTGTGTGTGTGTGTGTGTGTGTGTGTGCTTGTCTTTTGTAAAACTGTCTGCGTAGAGTAAATTTCAGAGACCTTCTGTGTAATTTTTATCTCCCCTTTCAGTGCCGCTGCTGCTGCGAGCTATGGAAACCGGAAGCACCCCTAGGGAATGTTGGAGAGAGAGAGAGAGAGAGAGAGCCCACAGCCAACGCTTGCGTGCCCTTGGCGGGGGAGGTCCGATGGACTGCTATGGAAATGTTTGGCATCAATTACTTGCCGTTCCAACGAATATATTGCATCGGTTTCGTTGTTCCTGCGTTCGGTATGTGATACCTAGCACACCACTCTGTCCGGGCATGCAAGACTCGTTTGTATTACGCACCAGGTATTAATGCGAAAAGCGGTCCTCATGTCTGAGACATATCGGATAAAAAACACGTCAGCCCATTTGTTACAAATACAGCAGTCCGCAGAGTAAATTACGTTTTTTTTCTGCGCTTCTGTAGGAGTCCATTGCTTCCGTACTGCAGAGTGCAGAGCTACGTGTGATGTCATCGAATGGTAGAGACGTTTGTCGCTTCTACAGTTACGTCGTACGTCGTAACTTTTCTTGCCACGTGTTTTCGTTCGTGAGGTTTGCACCCAAGCTTGACCTGAATGGAACCTCGACCGTAGCGGGACACATGGGTCCCTTGTCGACGAAGCGTTTTGCTTATAAAAACCTAACGCCAGCACGTCTGCAACTTTCCCCCGACTTTGTCGTGGGCGGGTATGGGCATGGGTTGTATCCAGTGAACTCGTTTGATGCGCTGTTGCCACGTGTATAGAAGGCAATCATGCCTCCGAGAGGTTTCGTGCGTGGTTAGAAATATCACATTGTATGTGTTGTTGTGAAGCATGTCTGACGCGACCCCCGCTCCCCCCCCCGCGTCTCTCCCCTCTCGCCCCCCCCCCTTCCCCTCCTCCCCCGCCCCCCCCCCCCCCCTCTCCGTCTCTCCGTCCGTCCCTCCGCTCCCCCCCCCCCTTCCCCCTCCCTCCCTCTCTCACCGCTTCCTTGTTTTCCCTTCCGTAACGACGCCGATCGACTCTGCAGCCAGCGCGGGTATCGGCGCACAACGTAGAGATGGAGAAGGGACAGCGAGACAAGACGGTGTTCCTGATCAAGTTCGACCCCGAAGTGCTGCAGAGGGAGGCCAGGCTAGGTTAATCTATTAGTTTGATACGTACGGAACACGAACGCCCTTTGGAACTCCAGCCTGTTTTCGCGGGACGAAGTAGTTGTGGAATTGTCAGAGTTGGATCGATTTTGCAAGCGACAAAAGGTTCAATAAACAGTTCTTTTTTTTTTTCGCCTTGCCACCGCAAAAAGTTATCCCACGCTACGTTATGGCCGATATTGTTTTCCCCGAGAAGTTGGTAGAGGTGCACTTCTGACAATGTATCCCACAGTAATTCCCAGTAGTTTGTCCTCAAAACCGTGGTTGGGTGCAAAAATCAATGAGGGTAGAAAAAAGCGGCGACTTCTTACGGGGGAGGCTCGTAGGATCGGAGAAAAATATGCACACGAAACGTGACCCGGTTTAATGCTGTGCCTCGCTGACTGCGTGTCTGTCGGATGCTGCGGGTGAGCTTGCTCGTGCAAGAGAGGATCGTTGTTTCGCCGAAAAAAACGATATAAAGAACGCGCACGCGTTGCCTGGGGGGAGCGGGGGGGGGGGGGGGGGGGGGGGCGGCGGGGCAGGTCTAGGCGAGGCGGCGGAGGAGATGGCCTTGACAGCAGTAGCACCTTTTTTCTTGGGTTGCTCGTTAATTCTTCAGCTGCCCAGTCCCGCTGCTTGGTTAGTTCGAAAGCTCGTTTGGGCTGCTCCGCTCCGTCTGGCTTCTCGGCATCTTCAATCTGGCTGCTAAGGGCTGCGTACATCTGTGCTCGTTCACCATTCTGTTGGTGTTTCTTGAAAACTCCTGCGAAACTAGAAATATTTTGCGAGTTTTTTTTCGCGCTCTGGCTTATTATCTCTTCACTGCCCTGTCAAAGAAAAGTGTCCGGCGCAGGAAGGCCTCAGGCTAAGCGTGTGTTCGGTGCCAGGCCTCAATGTGACTTTATCAGCGCGTTTTTGTATATTTTATAGGCGGGGAGGGGGCGGGGGGTGCGGGGCGAGGGGCGGGTATAGCGCCGTAGACAAGGCAGCGTGGCAGATGGGACAGCCAAAAATGAGGGTTGCCGGTTTGTGTTGGTCAGCCCGGTAGACATGATGTCAACCAACATGGCGGACCGCCGAGGAGCCACATTAGTTGCCCTCTTTTTGTATTCGTGCGGCCTTGGTGTTCGTTTGTCGTTGTCGCTGGCGTGGCGGCGGCGTCGTCGTAAACGTCGCATTCATCGGGCAGATCACCGACTTAGCTATTCCAGGGCACATTGTTTTCCTGATTAGTACCTGATGGTATCAGGTGCCAGGTATGATCTACAGTAGTGTAGGTCTGGTCACGTTACCGGGTGGGAACAGCACAAAAATCTGCATGACTACGACATGCTTCCTGGGTTGGATCTATTTGTACTACTGTGCAGATCCTGCACGACCTCTCACAATGGTTGGTCAGGATCTAGATGAGCTACAGCAGCAGTAGATCGTGATCTGTATCGGTGGCGGACCATAATATGGTACCAGTAAGTAGTAATCAGGACCGATCATGTACTCCAAAACCTATACATTCCAGCATTTTCACCAAGCATATTTGGTCGTGATTGCAAGGTTCCCCCGTAATAAATGACCTGCTATTGATATTACGTGTAGATCGTGACATAAGTGACCTAATATTAATAGTACTTGAGTAGTGACATAAGTGACATAAGTGACCTAATATTAGGTCGTGAAATGCCCATCCATGTAGATCATGATAAAAGCGGGAATCGGCGATCTGTCTGATGTTTGGAAGGTTGTTTTATCGTCGCCTTTTGGGAACTACGTACACATAACAACAGTCAGCACTAAATCAGTAATATGCATGCATGTTTGCACCTCTCTCCGTCCGGTGCAGCCGTTCCATCCAAGGTTCAAGCCTCTGTGGACCGACCCCCCCCCCCCCCGCGCGCGCGCGAAGTCATTTCCGGTGAGTTTGAAGTTTTTGTTAACCTCAAGGGCTCCTTTTCATACGACACACCGCGGGGCTTTTTTTGTTGTACTCCAAAATGACTTACAGCCCCTCGCCCCCACCCCGCTGGCCCCTGCTCTTTCGACTGCTGTGGCCGCGGGTAGACACAGGTCTAGACCGAATGGAACCTAGCGTTAACATTCGGCTGTCTTGTGTGTCCCTGAAAACATGTACCAGGTAGTATACAGCAAGTCACGCGGAGTCGTGTCATGTTGACGTTATAGTCATGGGGGCACCATCGCGGTGTACGCATAATAAATGAAGTGATTAGCTTCACGCTGCCGGGCTGCGATACGTATGATAGCCAGACACACATATACGCCGTCTGCGCGAGCGGGGGGTATATACTGGATGACGGGAGAACAACCGCTACGACTGCTACTATTATGGCTGCTTTGTTGTTGTTGCTGTTGTACGAAATACCAGGTACCTACTATCTGACGTTTTGGGGTCTGGAGTAAGAAGCTGTGCGTGTATCGAGTGGGCTACTATGAAATATAAACGTAAAAATCTCCTTAGAACTGCACCTACTACCTACCTGTACCCCCGCGTTTTTTACGGAATAGTCAGGAACCGCAGTCTAATAATATTAATACTTAGCTTGGATTGCCGTACGTAGAGTGGGACCGGCCATGTTTGTTTGCGGTGTGGTGGCGAATATCAACGTCGGTCGGACGAAAAACCGGCCGATAGTCCGGAAAAAAACCGGAGTTGGTTGGGGGAGATTTAGTTGGGACAACGAAAAACGAAGCGAAAATAAATAAATGTGGTTAAAGCGTATCCGGCGAACGCTTTTTTGGGCACAACAATGTCATCACCTCCTACGTACGTACGTATACTACTGCTCGTGGTACCGTACGTCTACAGGCACTTCTGACACGTTTTTGCCTGCCTGTCTGTGTGCGTACATATATAAGTATATAACCCTCGTGTTGCCATCATGGGTGCCAAATGTCATGCTCATACCAAAAAAACAACGCCGTTGTACGTACGTATGTAAACGATACCAGGTAGACGCCAATCGCGCTCTCTGTTTTCAGATATACTCACTCACTTGTCACGCACTCTTATTTACGGGGGTCCATAGTTAATGGGACCAAATTTTGTTAGTAAAAATACGTAAATATATAGGTTTTTATGTACACCATAGGTCCTGTTAACTATGGACCCCCGTAATAGAACAACAGCAACTAATAACTCTGCTGGTTGAATCTTGAAAAGCCCGGACCCCGGACGGACCAAAGGAAAAGGACGAAAGGACCGATGACCGAGCCGCGTGATTTCGAAAACAACCCCCCAAGACAGCATATACAACCCCCCGTCCCGGCATTGTAGGAATGCGAGGGTCTATGTTCATAAGACTATGGTCGGCCGTGGATGATATCGAGCACCCCCCCCCCCCCCCCCCCCCCCGGCTCGCGCCTCCCTTGCGTCGAAACATTTTCCGTCCTTCACCTATTATACCCGTACTATTAATTAGTACTTGGTGTGGCATATTTCTTGTTCATACAAAAAAAAAATACTTCGGTCACAAATTACTTGAAAGTACAAGAATAATATACTATCAATATTAATACTATTAATACTACTACTGCTACTGTACAACTAACTAACTCAACCGAAAGCACCCACAGGTTCCATCTCGTGATGGTGGTGTTGTTGTGTGTGCGTAAAGTAAGCTCGGGTTTCGGGTGGCAAGTTGTAGCGCTGACCGATGGGTATATAGCCTGGTGGGCTGGTGAGTGGGTCGTAATGTAGGTAAATAGTGCGTGGGTGCTGCTTGCAGTGTGGGTACTTGCACGAAGGGTGGTGTGCTGGTGTATGAAGAGTGATATATAGCATTGAAGAGGAAAAGTTCAAGTTGTGATGATATACGAGTACTCGCACAGCGGCAGTATGATATTTTCGAGAATTTTGATATTTTCAGGATATTATTATGTTGGCCGAACCTTGCTCCAAATCAAAGTCATGCGACACAGATACAGAAACCGGAGGATGTATACTCGTAGCAGTATAGCCAGCAACAGCGCCAATCGCGTTCTATGCCGCATGTTTGAGGACGGACCCATCCTGGACGAAAGCCCTCCAGACATAGAACACAACAATCTGCGAAAAAACCGTAACGAGGACGAGCAAGAGCTGCGGTATGGCCGCTGGCTCGGGCTGTTGCCTGTAGCACGATTTTTCAACCCCGGGGAAAACACGCCTCAAAACTGAAATCGCGAAATTATGCCGAGAGTCCAGGGTCTGCTGGCGTGGTAACGCACAACAATTGCACCGATTTCCTGGTGGTCGCCTTGGTCACGCTACACAGCCGATACGTCGACGCCCGAGAACGGGGCCCACTCGGCTCGACGCTGGACTGCCGCGAGGTCACAGCAAGGGAAAAGGTCAGCAGATATTCCGGCGGTGTTGCGTCTTTCCGTCACCGTCAGCGCAAACCTAAACCTGTGCGAAGGCTTTGCTGGCACTCTGTATTCGCATCTCCTCTCTTGTCATTTTTTTCATTTCAAGCTCTTTTTTTTCAAGTGTCGCACAATCAGCAATCAAGAGTTTGGCTCCCACCACCTTACACCTGATAGCCGCAGCAGCGTGCTCTTGATGCGTTGTCGGCGCCTGAGCGCGAGGCGGTTGCGCGGGGGGAAAGATGGCGTGTCGGATCTAGCCTGTCCTTTTTTTTTTCCCGCGCTTCTCTTCCTCCTCCTCCTCCTCCTCCTCCTCTTGATTTTGTACCTCTGTTGAGTTCACTGCTCGCTGTGTTGCGCGCTTGTATTTTTCTGTCATCATCTTGGGTTTTTTTTTCATTGGCATTTCTTTCTGTTTTTTAGTTGTTGTTTTTGTTTTTGTCTGTGTTTTTGTGTGCACTGCTTTTTGATTCTTAATTTGTCTCGTTATATCCTGTTGGTCTGCTTCGGTTCTCTTTTCAACTGTTAATTATTATGTAGATTGTTACTCACGCACTTGCGAGTACATCGCACTCGAGGCCTTCCTGTATGTCAGATGATTGATGTTTTTCAAAAATATTTCGTCACGAAAAACAAATAGTGCGACACAAAAAACACAACAAAACTTGCAAGAAATAGGCGGAAAATAATTGTCCTCTGCGGGTTGCAGAATAGAAAGAAAAATATTCCAGCCCCTCGCGGAAAGGATTTTTAGTGTTTTGGAGACCGCGCCCGGGTCCCGGAGGTGTGTGAGGTTTGGAGGTTTTGATGATGGACGGCTGCTTGCGGCGGATCGCACGCATGCCTCTTCTCTATCTAAACTAGGGAGACAGATCGGAATGGAAAAGGCTCGCACACAGCAGAGAAAACAAAGTGCACAGGCCACGCTTATTATACGAGCAGCATGCCATGCTCGCTTGTCGTCGCTCTCTCGCAAGTCTGGCTCTAATTTTTGTCTCGTTTTGTTTTGGTTCGTCTTTTTTCCCATCACGTTTTTGCATCTGTTTTTTGTTTTGTTTTGTTTTTCTTGTTCTCTCGCCTCCATCCCCAGCCAACGAGGGTGTCTTCTTATTCTCAAAAGCACGGTCCCGCCCCTCCCCCCCCCCCCCCCCCCATCCCGCCTATACCCCTCTCCGGCACCGCACCGTGCCGCTCTCCCCCCCCTGCCCACCTTTGTTCTTTTCTCGCTTCTCTGAACGCTCTTGTTCTTGTGCCGGGGTAGCTTTATCTAGCACGCTGTGTAGGCTTTCTTTTCCCTCTTTACGGCCGTCGGCATAGCGGCGGGGGCGGTGGTGGTTGGCGGCGGGATATCTTTTTCTCTTTTGCTTCCCCGACTTGATTGATTGATTTCGGTGTCTTTGAAGACCCAAGGGGAGAGACAGACTGTCACAGCAGTCAACTTGTCAAAGTGTCAAGTCGGCGAGCTAGACGGCCAGACCGGCAAGAGGCTTTGAGGCAACACAAGCAGGAAATCTCGCTCGTGGCACTGGACTATACAGCAGCAAGAGCTAGCTGCCTACCAGTACCTGGTAGCTGGCAGACCGGCAGTGCTGGGCCTCCTGCTGGGCCTAGATTAGATCCCATACCTTTCCCTCCACTTTTGTTCGTCGGAAATGGTGCGACGAGGAGGAGGAGGAGGAGGAGGAGGAGGAGTAAGCATGGACGATGACGCCCATCATCACGCTGTAGCTACTGCAGACCAAGGAGGAGTTGTAAAAGGCAAGGTCAAGTCCAAATCAAAGGCAAAAACACTGGCAAGCGCAGCAGCAACAGGGGGAGGAGGGGGGTATCTTACAGCTGGGACTGGTGCTATGGCTGGGGCTGTGGCTGGGGCTGGAGCTGGGGGTGGTGGATTGACGTCATCGTCGACCGGAGGGGGGTTGGTTTTGACCGCCCCGTCCCCGGCCCCGAGCCCGAGGCTGCTGTCGGCGGAGTCGAGGCTGGCGCAGGAGAAGGCTTGGCTGGTGGAGGACCTGCCTCCGTACTGCCACGCGGAGGTCATGCGAGGCTCGGATTTCGTCTGGTCTTTCCGCGTTTCCGGCCTTCACGGGACGCTGTATCAGGTATGACTGACTGGGTTTATATATGATTTGTGTGGTATCATGTTCGTGAGTGCCCATACGTACAGAGCAGCAGTACACAGCAGTAGTCGTGTTGCTGCTGCCATCACATTACCTCACCGCCCAAACTACTACAAGTACGTCCTTGATCGCAGGACAGGCCCCGATAATACATCGACACACAGACCGCAGGGTTCACAAGTGGTTCCACCCATTCTATCGAGCGTGCTTCTCTATCTGCCCGCCCCAGCAGAGAGAGGTAGAGGTTAGGCAGGTTGATTGTCGAATAATTGTTCGCGTGTGCTCTGAGTGCTGGACTCTCGTGAGGGAAAGCTATTCGCGATGTACTGGGCTGGCGACACTGCTGCACGAACCTCTGCTTGTCGGGTCGTGCTATTCGGGCATCGCATGTGATCGTCGTGCGCCTGTGTCTTTCTCCGTGTGGCGAATGGGGTGGATGGGCAATTATTTATTGTTTCTTTTGTCTTCTTGCAGAAGCCAGGTTAGATATGGTATGCACGACTGCTCGCACTCCTGTTGAAGTGTGAATTTAATTTTCCTTGGTGTGCGCTTGTTTTTGTCGAGTGTTGAGTGTTCGTGCGGACGGACGCACACGGCCGTCTCCTACACAGCGCGCACATAGGACAGCCACGGCGCGATATTATATGATACGGCTTGCGTGCTAATAAGAAGTCTCGTCGTGTTTTTCAAGATATATATATACCGCGGCGGCGGGTCAATTTTCGCCGGCCAGCATACACTCGTACGTACATCACATATGGCAGATATATTGCAGCCTTGTGGCTTGTCAAGGAATGGGGAGGTGGACAGGTGTCGTACAAGCAGTGTCCGTGTCCTGGGTGGAACTTTTCTCGCCTACGCACGAGGTCATCAAAACACGCCACGTAATTAGCGATGCTGTCAAAGCAACCGTGTCCATTTTCGTCTGTGAATCGCGAAGCGTGTTGTTGATACCCCGGGCCAAGCCGAGATGTTACTATTGAGAACTGCGGCTGTTCTGCTTGCTGGTGCTGGTGCTTGTGCTGCAGATCTACGAGCATCATTTTGTTATCCATTCTCTCGATCGCTCCGGTTCGGTTCGGTTCGGTCTCGTGCGTTGTGGCTCCTTGTGCCATTCGATTGCGCCGTCGTTTCTGATGCTGGAATAGTGCTGTATTGTACCTGGTACGAAGTAGATGTTGGATATCATGGCCATGATTCATGATGCCGCAGCAGCTGCTGCTGCTGCTGTGGCAGGAAGCAAAAAAAAAAGCTGTCACCATCGTCGACATCGTCATCACAGCACTTTGTCCGCCAGATTCGACGAAATAAGTAAGGGCAATAAATAACTCTTCCGTTTTTTTTTTCTTGCCACAGATAATCAATTTTTCAATCAAATCACAGCACCAAACACGTTATCGATACCAAAGTCGTACCTGTACCACTTGTTGTCCGGTAATGTAGGGGATGTTTTGATATCAATATGAAATGAAAATGTTCGTTATTTTTCCGGTCATATTTGTATGAAGCGTCAATGTCAAACCGAGCCCTCTACTTTTCGCTACGAGTACCTGGGTTTTTTTGAGGGGGAGGGCAGCCCGTCTGGCCCGGCTGTCGTCATAGGGCTGTCGCGCTCGGCTCTGGTCGACTTCTGGTTGTTGTCAAGTCTTTGTCATCTCGTGGATGCGTTTTCTGTGCTACAGGGGTGTTGAGAGCAGACGTGCATTGCATCCTTTTTTCCTTGTACCTGGTAGATTTTAGAGCCTTCGACCATTTTAGTACGGAAAACCTTGCTTCTTTCTTATCAAAGTATTGAACTACTACTTGGCACCTGCCATATTCTTTTTCATTTTTTTTTCTTCAGTTTTTCGTTTTTGTTTTTGGTTTTGATTTTCGGTACTTTCAATTTTTTTCAAAAAGACGTACCAGGTATGTTTTAAAAGCAAGAGTATTATGGTTAATTACCACTACCGCTGTTGCTGGGTTACTGCTGCACCGCCCAAAACTCTTCTATTAATAGTTTTTTTCTTGGTTATAACTTGTTTATAATGAGAAATACGTATGTGTTCTTGCACGAACGAACGATTGCCTCGGTGCACTCGTACTCGATGCTTGCACATGCTATTAATATCAGTAGTATTATAGACTACCGGAGGTACTTAACTGCTGCATACATCCAATGTGTACTGGAGGGGAGAGTTTTCGAAGCGAAGTGAATGACGTTGCTGCTGCTGGCTTACCATTTCTGTCGTACTGCTGCTGGCTGTAGCACTGCTTGCTGTTGTTGCACAACGATGCGGAAGTGTGTTCGGTTGGTATTGATGGTGCTGCTGTCGGTGTTGATAGCGTTGTTGTTCGAGGTGTTCGCGAGGTAGTGCTGGTGGGTGATATTTGTACGAACCTGTGAGATGGAAAAATTATTAATAGTCAACGCTCATCTTTGGTTGCTTGGTGTGATAATTCGTACTATTAATATGTGTACCAGGTACCTGGTATTATGATCGTTATCTTTTCTTGTTTTTTTCCGTGGTGGTGGTACGTAGCGGTGGTGGGTGGAGTTGCTGTTGTTGCTGCTGTTGTCGATTTGGTAATCGTTGCCAGAGCTACAGCAGGAGATGATGTCATTTGCTGGCAGCGGCGGTTTTGTTGCGGACGTGTGTTGTTGTTTGCGTGGTGTCAAGCGACGTTGTTGTCGATGTGGTTGATTTGTTTTTATCGTCGGTGTTGCTGTTGTCCTTGTGCTGTTGCGCTATGGGCTCGTATGAAATAACTGTCAAAGCCCATAGGTTGTCCGTATTGTTGGTGGTGGGTCGTGGGGTTTTCGTTTTAATGGGCGTTTTTTTTTTATTTGTTGTCATTGGGTGTTGTTGCTGTGGTTGTTCTTGTTGTTTCGTATGTTGTTGGGTTCTACGGAAGCCTCGCCCGCCTCCCCATTTGCGGCTGGTCCCTAATGCCAACAGCTTCAAGTACGGGTTCTCATTTGCTTCTGGCTCATAGGCTGCTGTAGCACCATAACCGGAGCCAGAACCACAAGCAAGTACGAGCCAGAAGGTTGGACGAGAAGATGGAAAGACAGACGTTGGCGGCCCAACGGCTAGCCAGTTGGCCAGTTGGTTGGTTGTGTGCGGCCACGACGCCTCGAACCCTCTGCTACTCCCGGTTCCTCACCCATTCTATCGCTTTGTTCGTACCCAATTTTAACATGCCAGCTCCAAGAGGCTGCTCGGCTACTCGTACCGCTATTTTAATAATAGCTGTGCTTTGATGGTTCATGGGATTAACTGCTGCTGCTACTGTGGTGGTGTTGGTGGTGGCGGTCTTGTTGTTTATTTCTTCGTTCCTAGCCTCTTTTCAGCCTTCCGCCGCCGTGGCTGTTGTTGCTGTTGCTGTTGTTGGGGCTGCTGCTGCTTCAGCGCGATTCGGCGCCGGAATGTTCTGGGTCGGAACGCGGGCCTAGTAGCGAAGTTACAGACAACAGTAGTGAGAGTAGAGCAGAGCAGAGAAAACTGCTGACTATTTGTACCAAGCCGGCTGTACACATGCTGCTACTGTTGCTGGCGCTGCTGGTGCTTCAGTGCGATTCGATACCGGAATGTTCGGAGTCGGAACGCAGGCGTAGCAACGAAGTTACGGACAACAGTGAGAGTAGGGCAGAGCAGGAAAAACTACTGACTACTCGTACTGTAGGTACTTCTGCGAAGCTAACTGCTGTGCACCTACAAAACCAAGTACGAGACGGAAGGTGCCAGATTTCGAAGTTGTATATACGTAAAAGCGTCAGAGAGGCCGGCGGTGTCCAATGTTTTAATAGTTCTATTTTTTAGGTAGCTACAGCGGTATAAATGGGCACGGAGAAGAAGAGCAACTAAGAAAGAAACGTGCGGGCAAGCCAACAAGGAACCCTTGAAACCTGAGCAAAGCTTTTATTAGTATTAATCGTACTGCAGTCGCGTTTTGGGCATAAACCTCTCAAATTCTACAAGCAGTTTTTTCCCCACAACGGGACTGGCAGTCATATTATCGGGGACCATAGTAAATAGGACCCAATATTGCTAATAGTATAAAAATAGGTAAATATATGGGTTTTATGTGTACCATAGGTCCTATTAACTATGGACCCCCGTAATAGAAGGGTAATAATCTTGCTGTGACACCATGCTTGTGAAGCCTTTAGCGTTTAGCCTGGAGCATATACTATTCTACACAAGGTAGGATTTAGTGTATTGCTCGCCGCTGAGCACTTTTTTTTGTGCAATGTTTCGTTCCCCAGAAAGTGAGCCTTCCGTTTTCACGTACTAGAATGTTTTTCATTCATGGGCCTCTACTGATACGTTGTAGTTTGTAATTTTCGATATGGCTGTGAAATATGAAAATACGTCTTCGCTCTTTTCTTCCTAATTTATTAATTTCTTCCGAGTCCCTAACTTCTAGTGTGGGCTCGCGCTGGACTCGATATGTGTGGACAGACGCGCTGCCCGGCACCGATGTGGGCAGCCCCCCGCGACCGTCGTGTGTACAACAGCAATCGTGAGCTATTAATAACAGGAAACAACACTGGCAGTAGTCATTGTACTCCTGGTATCGCGTCGCCAACATCCCCTCCGTAGTCACAGGACAGGCTCCAATATCTGATATATCCTTCTACGGCAGTGACTGGCTTGTTCAGGTCTAATTTTCTGTAGGTACGTAGGTAAAAGTTGAATACTCTTAATCCCTTTTCGTACGTACATAGGGTTTCAATATATTATTATCAATGGTGGTGTTCCAAGTTACATACCAACGCAGGGACAGCAGCATACCACAGCAGACCAGGTATACCCGGGGGTATATCAACATGTACATGTGTATGTATAAACGCCAGCCTTGCATCAATTCGACGGAACAGGTCGACATTCAGCTTTGCAAGAAAGCTGCGTGATGCCCCCCCCCCCCCCCCGCGCGTGTGGGTAGCACCCAAGATACGCACACCCCCTCGGATCTCGGACGGATTTCCGAGCTGATGCTCTCGACATCGGGGAGATTGCAAACGCCGAGCGATGCGTATATAGGCTTAACCCTCGTCTAGGGCTGAGGTCCCGTCAAATTCTAAGCACTTCCGTCCCCTCAAAACGGGACTGCAGTCCTAAATGGTTATAACCCCTTCAGTACTGGAGGCCCGGTCTGAGGACAAAGCAGTCAATTTCCAAATAGTGTCCCTAACGCGGGGCTGCGATCCTACGTGAAAGGGTTTCAAGTTAACCAAACCGCAGTGAAGATCTCGATGACGTATTTTTTTAGATCACTAAAACTTGGTTGTGGGTGTGTGTGCTCCCCACTTTTGTTTCGACACTCAAGACGGCTCCGAGATACATCCGGGGGCGGGGGGTGTGACATCTCAGCCACGACCCTCCGGGCATATCTACAAGGGGATTTTCTCTACCACGGGTAGAGCGTAGAAACGCCTCTTCCGGTCTTCAGCTCGCAAATCACACCAGATAAATCACGAAATACATTATACTGCAGCAGTTGCAGGTCCTAAATGGTTATAACCCCTTCAGTACTGGAGGCCCGGTCTGAGGACAAAGCAGTCAATTTCCAAATAGTGTCCCTAACGCGGGGCTGCGATCCTACGTGAAAGGGTTTCAAGTTAACCAAACCGCAGTGAAGATCTCGATGACGTATTTTTTTAGATCACTAAAACTTGGTTGTGGGTGTGTGTGCTCCCCACTTTTGTTTCGACACTCAAGACGGCTCCGAGATACATCCGGGGGCGGGGGGGGGGTGTGACATCTCAGCCACGACCCTCCGGGCATATCTACAAGGGGATTTTCTCTACCACGGGTAGAGCGTAGAAACGCCTCTTCCGGTCTTCAGCTCGCAAATCACACCAGATAAATCACGAAATACATTATACTGCAGCAGTTGCAGGTACAGATACCTGATACCAGGTACTGAGTAGGATTTTCTTGCTGGTTCTCACGCGGTTCTGGGTGTTTTTTTTCTTGCAAATCACGAGAAGGCGTCGACCCAGCCCAACTCCAACCGTAGCCCTAGCCCAACCCTCACCCAAGTATCCCCAACCCTGGTCCAGGCTGAGGCTCGACCCGAGCGCGGCTTGCGAAAACGGTGATATGTCTCGGTCCTTTCATCCGGTACGTTTTGTAGGTCAAGACCATCGAAAAAGCTACAATTGCTGTGCGTCTATGGAATGGAACTTACGGCAGTAGTAAATAAATGCCTGGTGATGTCCCATGCATGGTATGTCCCAAGCCACCCTTTGGGTTTTGTGCCCCCCATTCCCTTGTTCGGGAACATAAGGAACATTAGGCTCTGAACGTTTAATTCAGCAGGGAGTGTGTTGTCTGGCGTGTTGTATGGTGCATTCCGCGTGACACGCGAAGGAGGTACGTACATGGCCTGCCGGTGGCCGGTGACCCTGTCTGGGTAGAATCAGACGACCAACAGGGCTACCAGGTATAACTTATCGGGGGGCGGTTTTTGTCCATTCCTTGGTTTCTTTCGTTTTTTTTCCTCTTTCATACCTATTAATAGAAAGTGGATGTCGTGCCTTGCCGTATTCAATACGATGGCATGGCATTGCGTTGTCTATCTACACTCTGCTTCTCTGCTTACTGCATAACAATGTACCAGGTACAGCAGCACGTATAATATCTGTGTGCTAGTTTTGTAACCACAGAGCTTGTACGATCTCTCTAGGATTAGAGCATCGGCACGGACACTGGTCGCGCTGGGTGCTTCGTCCATAGCGATTATTCTGCACCGGTCCCTCATAAGTGCTTTTCCTTGTCAGTGCTTCGGTCCTGACTTGGTGTGCATCTTGGTCATACGCAGTCGTTCTCTCGCGCATACTCGTAGTATAATTCCGCGCTCGGCGTACTTGGTCATGACTCAAGACATGATGTGACCATGCTTTCTAAAACGCTACGAGTAGTCGTACCTAAAACACGCGTAAATGCGGATGCTCCTGCATACAGAGTACGTTCGACGCATTCTACGACGCGTACGTACTCGTAATTTTGTATGTT